>VZQC01007491.1:160121-215168 GCA_009823505.1 Rhizomys pruinosus
GAAGAAGAGGAGGAAGAAGAAGAGTAGGAAAAGAAGAGTAGGAAGAAATAGCTAAGCATTTTTAAAATGTATTATTTTTTATGTGTATGAGTGTAGGTTGGTGCACTTGTATTGTGCAATGCCGCAGAGGTCAGAAGAGGGCATCAGATTCCCCTGGAACTGGAGCCAAAGATGGTTCTTAGCTGCCATGTGGGTGCTGGGAATCAAATCTAAATCCTCTGCATGAGCAGTCAGTGCTCTTAACTGCTGAGCCATCTCTCCAGACCCATAAGTATTTTTGAAGTCCTTCATATTAGCAACAGATTCTTCTCTGGGCATAGGTGTGTAATTGCTGGATTATATGGTAATAGAATGTGTAAGAGACTGCCAAATATTTTTCTATATCCTTTTGCCTTCCCAACAGGAATGGAAGTGACTTCTCATTGCACATCCATACCAGGAATTGGTGTCAGTGCTGGGTTTTAGCCATTTCTGATGATTGCAGAATGGTCTTTATATAGTCATTTTAGTTTGTATTTTATGTGTCACATGTTATGCATATTTTCATGTGCTTATTGGCTAGGCTGCATCTTCTTCATATCTTTTATGCACTTTTTAATCAAGACGTTGGGCTTCATATTGTTCAGTATTAAGGGTTGTTTATATTTTTGCATCGTAGACCTTATTTGACCAGTCTTCCTCCCACTCTGGATTGTGTTCTCATTCTCCCCATACTGTTTTTTACAGAGCAAAGGTTTTTAATTTTAATGAAGCTAATATTCCGCACTGGAGCAGCCCTGGCTGGTTGAATAGCCTTTTGGATATCAATTGAGAGGCTTTTTATCTTCAGGGCTAGAGACCTATTTTATTATTGCTTAATTTTTATTTTTTTATTTCTGTGCCCTGGGGGAATTTGTGTCTTTGTCTTTATTAACTAATTCTCTTCTGTTCAGGTTGTCCACTCATCCCTCCCCCCTTGCTATTTTAATTCAATATCTGAGAGTTTCATGTGCCTGTATTCTCAAAAGAACTCTCAAAATCCCTTAGTCATTGAGGAGTTTTATGGAAAACCTTGCATTTAAAATATATAAAGTATTCTGTAAATATTTTTTAATTATATATGCAGAATGAATGAATTTTCCGAGTCTTTAGAAAATACCCCTTATGCTAATATGAAGGACTTCAAAAATACTTATGGGTCTGGAGAGATGGCTCAGCAGTTAAGAGCACTGACTGCTCATGCAGAGGACTTAGGTTTGATTCCCAGCACCCACATGGCAGCTAAGAACCATCTTTGGCTCCAGTTCCAAGGGAACTGCAATTATGTATATGCTGTAAAGAAAAACAACATGACAATCGGCTCTGCGTGAAAATGGTGTGTCAATGTAGGTTTATCAGATGTGACAAATGGACTCCCATGGAGTAGGACAAAATATGGTGGAGAATACAGGGCAAGAGTTACATGGGCATTCTGTAACTTCTGCTCCATTTTGCTGTAAACTTAAAACTTCTCCAAAATAAGGCCTAGTTTTAAATTTTTAACTATTTGTTATTTATTTATGTATTTATGTATTTATTTATTTATTTATTTATGTGTATGAGTGTTTTGCCTGCATGTGCACCACATGTTTGCAATGCTTGCAGAGGTCAGAAGAGGGCCTCAGATCCCCTAGAACTGGAGTTATGAAAGGTTGTTAGCTTCTATGTGTGTGCTGGGAACCAAATCCAGGTCCTCTACAAGAGAAGCCAGTACATTTAACCTCAGAACCATCTCTCCAGTTCCATGGCTTTTTTTTTAAAGAATGTTTTATAGTTTGTGGAAGAAGGAAACTTCCTTTTTTTAAACAAAAACATTTCTAGCTATCTTATAACTATGAAAGTTTTTCTTCACTTTTGAAATCAGATATCTTAAAGTTGATTTTTGTAGACTAAAACAGTCACATAAATGATTTCATGGTAACATAAATTAATTGTATGCATGAAATTTGTTTCATCTTCACTGATTTCATGATCATGCGGATCGATGTTTCTCAACATTACATAGACTGGAGACACCTTGGAAGAGGGCACCTCAATTGAGGAAATTCCTACCTCAGATTGGTTTGGGCTATATCTTTGAAGCATTTTCTTACCTGCTGGTTCAAACAGGTGGGTTTAGCCCACTGTGGGCAGTGCCATCCCTAGGCAGGTGGGCCGGGGCTCTATAAGAAATGTAGTTGAGGGGCTGGAGAGATGGCTAAGCTATTAAGAGCACTGGCTACTCATGCAGAGGACCCAGGTTCAGTTCCCAGCACCCAAATGGAGGCTAACAACTGTCTGTAAGTCTGACACCCCCATCTGACCTCTGTGGACGTTGCTTGACACAGGCGTGTTTACATTCAGGCAATACACTAATACACAATAACAAATAAAAAGATAATAAAGAAAGGTGGTTGAGTAAGCTAGGCGATACAAGCTAATAAGGAACATTTCTCCATGTGTCAGTTTCTGTCTCCAGGTTCCTGCCCTATCTGTACTCAGTGATGGACTATGTTCCAAAGGTTGTAAGATGAAATAAATCCTTTATTCCCCAAGTTGGTTTTAGTCAGTATTTGATCACAGCAACAGAAAGCTCACTAAAACAATAACTGAGTAACATAATTCATGAGTCTTAGTTCATCTTCCAAATGTGTGAACATGGAGAAATAAATTAAAATAGGCTACCTCATGCAAATAAGATATAAACATAATAAAGTCTTATCTTTAATAATAGATGTGGCACACATAAAATACTTCCTAGCTTTGAGGAAAAATTAATATAATTTTAATGAGAATATTAATATTTTTCCAAACTTGAAGTAATATACTTCAAATATCTTATGAAAAAACCTACATAGAACCTTCATTTTTACCAAAATTTGGTCCATTTCTATGGTAAGTGACTTTCAGAATTTCTGCGCCAAATGATTTCTGTATTTGGAAACTCAAAGAGGTAGTAAAAAAATTTCAAACCAAAGATAGACAGCTGCCCATGAAAATCAGAATTAATTTTTAAACTATTTGTATCCACGAAGTTTCTATATCTGGTCTGCATAGTTTATGACATTTATAAGAATAAATCATCTTGAGAGACAAAGAAAAAAGGAACCAGAACAGAGAGAAAACAGTTTGTAAAGTGAGCAAACCCAGGGAGAACTTGGCAGTAAGCAGAACACTGGCTAAAACCATGTCACAACTCCAGGGCTTCTGAGCTCACCGGCAATGAACCCAGAGTTTATATTAGAGCTCCCATTCATGCACCATTGGCATGAGACAAGTGGTGACCAAACCACGTAATGTCAGTAGCTTGAAATTTGATACTGCTACTAGTTCTACTATCTACCTTCTAATGTGTTTTTATTGGTTCTGAATCTGCACACAAAAATATTATAGTTTCAGTGTCTGAAGTAAGTATACAAGAGATATATCATACCATATTTCATATATCCTCCCCAGCTCCCAAGGAGACTAAAAGCGTACACCATTTTTTAGGTTTCATAGAGTGGAGAATTTCAGCTATATGTTAAGAAATAAGGTTCAGAGATTGGGAAAATTCTCAAACCCCAGAAGTGCATTTACAGAGTGTCAAATATCCATCACAAATGTGTACTCAATCATTCAATCTGTATAAACAAAAGTTAAAAACAAAATATTACCATCAGTAGCCAGATTTATGGCTAAAACAGTTGTTTTGAGGTATTTGAGTACTGAAAGATAAAATATTTATAGGAACACCTGAAGCAAGTAAGAAGCTACAATTTTCTTGCTTCCCTTGATTTTATATATTTTCTTATCAATTATATTTTTTTTAATCCACAATACCACTCTTCTGAGGATTTGGTTACACTTTTATACTTCTATGTTTTGATGCCTTTGGTTAAGATAAAAGTAAAGAACTATAATGTGCTTTTTGTGATATCTTATTTTGGATTATATCCATGAGAAATTAAATATATAATACATGTATTCATATGTATACATACAAATCACACTTGTTCCTTCATATGGAAATAAGATCATTATGAAAAGAAAAACAACGTTGAAGTTATAAGTCCTGTTAAGTTTCAGGCAATACCAAGAATACCTTCCCTTCTCTCTTTGTCCAGTTTTTCATTTATTACCTGAATAACATTCTTGAAGTTACGAATATAAATTTTTCCTAACATTTTAATCAGGCCTCTATATTATTTCAGAGTGAAGAAGTTAAGTGTCTCTGTGTGTGTGAGAGAGAGAGAGCAAGAGAGAGAGAGGGAGAGAGAGAAACAGTATCAACTAAATGCATAGATGAGGACACTAATTGCCTATATCAACCCAAACAGTAAAAGTTCACATAGTACAATTTATGTCTTAATAAGCTTAATTCTCTCAATCACTTGAAATCACATGTACTTTAAGAACTCTACATTTTATTAATTTCAGGGTATTCACATTACATATATCTTTTTCAAAATTCTAACATTATCTAATAACATTTGTAATTTAATTATAATTTTCCATTCTTAAATAGTTTAACATATAAATATATATTGAATAATATATACTTAAATTTTAAAATAAATATACATTTGGTCTTTTTGAGACAGAGTCTTCCTGAAGCGCCAGCTGGCCTGGAACTCATTATGGAGCCCAAGCTGGCTTCAATTTCAGAGAGACTCAATTGCGTCTGTCTCCTGAATGCTAGGATTAAAGTCATATGCCACCACATCCGAATCTATATTTTAACTATTCTGAAAGAAGAGAAGTAATGGTATAATGTGGTTGTTTGTTGTTATTTCTTTCTTTAGCTTCTTTTCACTTGGGGATCATGGACATGCACATCAGTAAAAGACCTCATACCTCACTTTAGAGATTAAAAAGAAGGAAAATAGCTTCAAACATCTTCAAACAGGAGATGCTGTACAAATAAAATCATATTGTGTAAATACATTATCTTGAGGAAAATAATAATGGATATTATAATGT
Organism: Rhizomys pruinosus; assembly: GCA_009823505.1. Lineage (NCBI taxonomy): Eukaryota > Metazoa > Chordata > Mammalia > Rodentia > Spalacidae > Rhizomys > Rhizomys pruinosus. The sequence goes on from VZQC01007491.1 coordinate 165,081, forward strand.
TTTAAAAATGAGTCAACTGGGATGGAGAGGCCACTCAGCAGTTAGGAGCACTTATTGCTCTTCCATAGGACCCAAATTCAGTTCCCAGCAACCAAATTTGTAGGTTCACAACCACCTGTAACTCCAGCTCTGAAGGATCTGACATATCTGGCATCCACAGGCATCTCGCACACACACACACACGCACACACACACATACATGCATACATAATTAAAAATAAATTAAAATCTTTTAAAAATGCGTCAATTGATATGCCAATGTAGATGTATGACCATAAAGTCATATCCTTAACTGTTTATGGCACTGTTAAAAAAATAATCGTATGTGTGTGCATGTGTGATATATGTCTGAGTATGTGTGCATGTGTATGTGTACATATCTGTAGAGGCCAGAGATCAAGTTTGGATGACTTTCTTAGTCACTCTCCACTTCTGTTTTTTTAAAAAATAATATATGTGTATGAATATTTTGCCTGGTTGTATATAAGTGCCCTATGCATGCAATGTCATTTGGAGGTCAGAAGACAGCATTAAATTCTTTGGAATTGGAGTTAAGGATTGTTAGCTACCATGTGGGTACTGGGAGTTGAGCCCTGCTATCCTCATCAGAGCAGCCAGTGCTTTAAGCACTGAGCCATCTCTTCAGACTTACTTACATTTTGAGCCAGAGTCATTCATTGAACCTGGAGTTCACTAGTCCAGGTAGTCTATCTGGTCTGGGAGCTTCAGGGCTCTGATGATCTCCATCTACTGTGCAGGGATTACAAATGCATGCTACTTCACCCAAACTTTTTTATTTTATTTCATTTTATTTTATTTTATTTTATTTTATTTTATTTTATTTTTAAACATAATTATCATTACCTTGGGGGCTCACCTTTCTAATTCTAAGTATCAACATATTTCCCCTTCTTCTGGGCAATAATCCTTGATAATTATACTTGCTGTGGCATTGCCAGGCAAAAAGTCAAAAAGGTAAAATCAGATAAAATTATATTCTTGAGAAAATTTAATATGGAGTAGAATTACATATATAAGAGAGTCCTTGTTAAAAATACAGTCATTCTTCCAAAATTCTATTTGTTATCACAGTAGGCAGTTAAAAGAATTAGCTTAAGATTATCAAAAGCTGTATTTCTGAGGTATAGTCACAGCCCCTGTTTTGTTTTTTCAACTTGCCAGACTGTGATTTTCTTTTGTATATCTAGAAGTTCAATTAGGTGATTTACATTTTCTGTAGGCCACAGCTGAAGGTAAAATGAGGCTGTAGATGAGTAATTGAAAAATGATGGAAAACTTCTTGCATGGTTCAGTTGCCAGTGTGTGGGGGGGTGGAAAAAATAAAATTACACTGGCTAAAATTTACAGAGGAGAGCTCTGTGCTTTTCGTTTGAGTTCTCTGGAAGTCAACAATTATCTCAAAAAAAATTTTTTTTCAATGTTTTAGATGAAAAAAATTTTAGGACTTCTGTTTGCCATTTCTTTTTCCTTTTTTTTCTTCTTTTTTTTTTGCAAGAAGAAGCACTTGAAATTCACTTCAGACAACAAACAAAACGAATCAAATCCACATGCCAAAAGAAAAATCAACAGCATAGGAAAAGCAAATAAGAAATCCCTACCGAAAAGATATAGCTTGGCATTGTGCAGGATGTATCAAGAAATACCAGCAGAGAAGTTGGCCCATCTAAACATTAAATGGAAGAAAAGCCTCAGACTGCTACAAGCATCAAACATCTCTGTGGATCCTATTTGTAACAACTGTTTATAATGTGTCCTAATGAACTTTAACTTCCAGGTGCCACAAAGTTTTAATATGATATGAGAGATTTTCTTACCTCCTTTTCATAGAACAAAGAAAAACCTGATGGTAATGAAGTCATTTAATACTAGATTAGAGCCAACTGTTATAGAGGTAATCTCTTATAAAACCAGTATAACTGCTCTCTTTAATTGACTGATAGACATAGGAACTGTGAAAGGATAATTCTCTATTCAGAGCCAAATATAATACTAAAGTCTTTATAAGCTGTGTAATTAAGCAAAATATATTAATACAGGAGAGCTCTGATATCAACAATGGATTATTCTGCCAAGGAGATGTTGGCTAGGGGATCCAAGCCCCCAGAAAGGTAAAGGTTTTTTGCCTGTAAGCTGGGATACCTGCAAGAAGATAGGTGGTCGAAGACCTGGTGTAAGCATGGGAAAGATGTATCGAGACCACACTTGCAAGTGTATGGTTTGTCTCTGGAATGCCAGAGAGTGTTACCAAAGGCTACTAAATCAATAAAGCAAATATTGGTTTCCTTGGGTCAAGCAAGACTCCTCCATCAGCATCAGCTACACCTCACCTGCCTGGAAATACTGTGCAGCAGTGGTAGCCATATGTCTGCATATCCCAAATCTAATTGGCTATTAGCTCTCTCCTTGGAGGAATAATTCACAGCTGATGCCACAAAGCTACATCCTCTATTGGTTAGGAGATGTTATAAACCACAGTAAGAACTTGTCATCTTTTACAGGAAAGCTATAGTTCATGGATTAACATACCATCCAAACATCTGTGTCTATACCAACTTAACCTACCATAATAATTAGTACTGTTTAAATGTCTGTATCTAATTGCTTGTGCTTCATTAGTAGGATTAAAAGGTTATTCCTGGATAAACTGCCAACCCATGAAAGGAAACAGCCTGAACTGATCAGAGTACAAAACGACATCTTCAGAGAAAGTAGACAGTTTTGCTTCTCGCCCACTTGTTCCCCTTTTCTAAAGCCTAGGGAACAATCTGCAGAAGAGAGGGCATGGTATAATGTAGGGGCTGCGATTGGGGTGAATTGTGAAACTACAGCAATATAGACTGGACTCTGATTTGATCAACATACTTGTACATCAAACCCCACCAGCTGGACAATGGGGACCTTGGGCTGTATAAGTTTGGGCATAGCTGCTTGCAAATTGGTTTTACATGAAGGATGCTTGTATGCATAATTTATTACTTATTGTTAAAAAATGAAATAAAAACCCATACAGTACATAACAAAAAAAAATGAAATATTTGATCCACTGCTAATCCTTCCTATAAATAAATGTCACTTTCACATGAAAGTACTACAGAGAAAAAAATTACTTCATCTCAACTTGTTCCTTAAGTTGAAGGCTTGTTTACTGTCACTCAGAGCACTGAACTGGAATTAAGGGTTCATAAAGTAAATGAAAAATTCCAATTTTACTCAGCAATTTGGTGTAGTTTTATTGACATGGTAATTGAATATTGCTGAGTGACAAATGGAACAAATGAATGAAAACTCCATGCATCTTTATTGAGAAAGTTCACAGAATATATCTTATCATTTTATATCAGGGAATAGGGATGATCATTTTTAATGTAATGTAAATATTTATGTAAATATGTGCATTTTGTCATAGAAAAATTTTATATTATTGAATAATCTTTATCAAAGTGTTTTGATGCTTCTGACAAAAGAATTCCCATCTATGCTCCAGACATGGCCCTTTTATGACACGTGTTAAAAGCTTCATTTACTTATATTGCTTTTAGTCATTTAAATCTTTTGATAGCCAAGCAAGCAGCCCTCTTTTAATCTCAAAATGCTGGTGGAAGAGGCAGGAGAATCTCTATTAGTTTCAAGCCATCCAGGCTTACATGGTGAGAACTGTCTCAAAAACCAAGAAGATTGGTAGTTTTCAACTGCTGTAATCTAAGTGCTGCTATTTGACAGTAATATGATGTTTAACTGAGCAATGATTATATTGAAAAACTGAAATCTTATTCGGTTTTCTGTTGCTATTATAGAATACTCAATTTATAAAGAAAAATTTCACCTCTGGCTTATGTTCCTGGAGTGTGGTAGGTGAAAGAACAAGGTGTTGGCACCCACTCATCATTGTGGAACTTCCTTGTGGTGCAAATTGGAAGAGCAAGCTTGTGTTTACAGAAAAGGCAAAACTAGTACTAGATCAGTCCCATTATGTAGCACTTCTTCATATGGTAAGTAATAAAATCCAACAGGAGGAAGAATTCACAGAAGACCATTGATCGCTTCTTTAGGGCTCAACCCTGAGATCCAAACATCTCCCAAAAGCTCTTAGTGCCTAGTGCTGCTACATTGAGGACTGTGGCTCAACATGGTTTTAAAGGAGACAAAACACATTCAGATCATAGTAGTCAATGATAGCTAATTTTATTTACCAACCATTATGCTGTCACACAGTGCCAAGCCTGAAGGTTTAAATTACCCTATGTTGTCTTCGCAGTCATCTTAGGAGTTATATATGACCATTACCTGAACTTCATATGTGAGCCTAAAGTTGAGAAAACTGCCTGAGTTTACTGAAATAGCAAATAGCTGAGCTAACACCAGAATCCAAATTGGCCTGCCCCAGATACAGTGCTAACATTTTTTTAATTCCCTGTGCCCTTTGTATGTTGCTTAAACACTTAAGGCAACATTTGAGAAAGTTTTTAAGTACTGTCTCTTGCTTCATTTAATTAGTACCAATATTATTTTTCCCATCTGTCAGTTTTCTGTTTATCTCTCAGCTGCTTAGCAATTACAAAAGAGAGTTTTTAATTCCCCTAGATAAATGTTGAGATCAGAAACTGTTTAACCCTGCACAGATAGTTTCATTTTTATAGAGTTGAAAGAAAAATATAAATAAACAAACTGGAAAATTGGAGCTTTAGCGTATTTTGGGCCTCCTGCCATTATAATAACAATTAACAAAAACTAATCATTTTCATTTTATATGCGGATTATTGGCTTGTGTTTTTGTTTTAGTTTAAATTGTGCACATTAACATAAATACACAGACTAAAGGGAAGTAACTAATTTGCATTTTATAAATGCAATTAGCATTAATAGAATGTATGCACTCTGATAATCTAGATGACATACTTGCATTTATTCTCATCCCTGGACAGATTTAAGTGATTCAGAATATATTCCTTTCTAATTAGATGTTTCTAACAAGGATAACTCAGTATAATGTGCATTTAGAGCTGAATAGAATATGACTTCTAGAATTTTAACAACATACTGAGATTCAGGGTTTTTTTTTTTTTTTTTGGCTTTCTGTATATTACACTTTCAAAGACACTATAAAATTATTCCTACCATACCTACTTTCCCCTATTTAGAAATTTGGTTCTGAATAAAGTAATTTTAAAAAGCACAATGAGATGCTGGCTATAACCAAGAGATTGTTTATATAATTGTTATTCAAGTAGGTTTTAAGCTCTTAAGAAAATATTTCATTTAAAGATTTTTAAAACATAATATGTAATTCAGTTTGAACATTGAACAGAATAAATACTGCAATAATTCCAACAAAATAAATTTATTCACTCAATGTATACCATCTCTCAATGTGTTGTTTCTAGGTGTTCTATTATACCTTACATCTTCACATAGTCCTGTGATTTAGAAAGTGTGCTGAATATAACTCATATTATTTTTTAAATTAATTAAGACACTTTTTCCTAAGGAACATGGTAGCTGTATTACAAAAATTACTATTTTCTCAGGTATTGAACTTTAAGTAAGTACATTAAGCATGTACTTTAAAATGTTAGTTTAAAAACGGTTTATTTTACCTTGTGCTAAAAAGTTAGAATTTTCAGTTCCATTGATCAAAGAGTAAATGTCCCTCCACTCAGCTGTCCATGAGGTATTGCTAGCTGTTCTTATTTAAAATAACTTTTAAGGGTTGATAAAGAAAAAGAAATGCTTCTTACAACTTAACAGCAAACTCAGCTTGTAAAGAGAGTTTAATGCTATAAATAATTCCTTGGAATCAATTAACCAAGTTAAAAAAAAAACTGATCCTATTTTTCCACTGAAAATTTACAAAAACTACATATAGTGAGAAATCAGTTTAGGCATACAAATATCATATTTTGATATAAATTATCTATAAATTCTAGATGAAGAGCTGAAAAGATGGCTCAGTGGTTAGGAGCACTAGGTGCTTTTTCAGAATACCAGAGTTCAGTCTCCAGAACCCATATAGCAGCTGACTACTGTCTGTAACTCCAGTTCCAAAGGACCCAGTAGCCTCTTCTAGACTCTGCGCATATTCCACACACAGGTAGACTTACATGCAGGCAAAATACTCAAATACATAATCTAAAAATAAAAATTTTTAAATATTTTAAAAATAAAAGTTCTAGATGAAATGATGGTAACCTGAATTATTGCTATTTTTTCCCTTTATTGTCCTCTTTCTAACATAGTTTTCAATTACAGTCCATAATTACCCATGAAAAGTTTCAGGAACAGATGCTCTACTTAATGTTTCTTAGTCTGGTAGGGCAACCATAACATAATACCACAGACTAAGAAGTTCAAAAAAAAGTCTTTTTTTTTTTTTTTCCTTATTCACCGGTAATTGCCTTCTGGACCACATACTCCTGATGTTTTTATGTCTACACATCTCCTTGGCATATAAAGACCCTGGTGAACTTGTGTAAGATGATTCCATTTAAACATATTACCATTTTGAAGGACCTATATTCAAATACAGTAACATCCTGGCAGACTTAGCATTATGATTTCAACATATGGCTTTTAAGATGTGTTCTAGTTTGTTTTTATGTTGCTAACATAAACACCATGTCTAAAATCACTTTGGAGAGGAAGGACTTGTTTCATCTTATAGGTTACAGTCCATCATGGTGGAAAGCCAAGGCAAGAACTCAAGGCAGAATCTTGAAGTGGAAACCATGATGATACACTGCTTACTGGCCTGCTTCCTCTGGCTTGCTCCGCTACCTTTCTTACAGCCTGAGCCGACCTGTCTAGGGATGGCAGTGGTCTGAGCCTTCCCAAATCAATTAACAATCAAGAAAATGACCCCTAACAAACATGCCAGTGGACAAATCTGGTAGAGTGAATTCTTCAGTTATAGTTCCTTCTTTTCAGGTGTGTCAAGTTGACCATGAATATTAGCCATTGTAAGATGAAAATTTCACTTGGTACATAAATAATGAAGATAATCCCATTGAAGTACCTCCCCCAACAGAAATACCATATGAGATGTGAATGCAACATTTAAAAATAGCCTGTGAGTCACATGATCACTTTCCTTGAGCAATGTTATGAATAAAAACTTTATTAATATGCCAGATGCCCAGGAGCCCAGCACACCCTCAGGTGGGGACAGGGAAAGGAGGGTGGCCAGTGTGCAGGCCAAGGGAACAATCCTTCCCTACACCCCACCCCACACCCCACATCCCACACCCCACCCCTTGCCCAAATACTGGTGCAGAACATCCCAGTAAGCTTGTAGAGTTGTGGTGCAGATGATCCAGTGGGCACAGTGTCAGTAATTGTAGGTTGCATAGCCAATTTATAAGAACTGAATAGCAGGAAGCCAAGTGAGTGACCAACCAATCTTCCATATTAATATTTGAGATTAGCACGAGAATCCAAACGTACAAACAATAAATAAAATAAACCACATGTCGAAGCCAAAATGAAAAAAAATTAAGAACATGGGAAAAAACTCATAATAAATCACCACTGAACTCAACCAATCCAATAGAAGAGTAGAAGATCCCAATAGAGAGATCTCGCTGGAAGGAAACAAGGACATGGAATTTCCTTATTCTAAGGCTTTATATAAAAAAAAAAAAAAAAGAAATCAAAGAATATAAGGAACGAATCAGAGACTAATGATAAAATGAAAAACTCAGGATCTGGAAAGAAAGAAAGAAAAAAAAAAAAAAAAAAAAAAAAAAAAAAAAAATGACAAACTCCAAAGGAAATAGAGGAAGAGAAACACAAAACTCCCTAAAAAAATAGAGGAAAAGGAAACACAAACGCTGAAAAAAAACAGAGGGAGAGAATGACAACTCCAGTAGGAAGTGGAAACACTAAAAAGGATCCCAGGCTTGAATGAAAAAAGAAACAGACCAGCAAAGCGAGGCAGGGAATGGGGGGCACCAAGTAAAGAATTGAAAAGCTTCCGAAATATGAATATGCAACGTTTCCACCCATTAACATACATTACAGAGTACAAAGCAAGTGTGGGCAATGTCTAGAGCCCAAAGAGGTTTTACATTTATAAAACATAATTTGCTTTCAATAAACAGAAATATAACATTAATGGTTGAGAGAAAGGCAGGACATTTAGTGACAGAATGCATGATGGGGTGTGGGTGTGGGGGAAGGGAAGGTGAATGTTAAATTAACTGAAACAATGAGTAGACATACATCAAAATATCATTAAAAGCATTATTTTTTAAAAAAAATAAAAAAAAAAAAAAAAAAAAAAAAAAAAAAAAAAAAAAAAAAAAAAAAAAAAAAAAAAATACCAAAAGAAAAAGCTCTGAAAGAAGTGGTAAATACTAAAGGAAATCAAAGAAGTAAGTAAAAAAGGAAATGGAAGCATTCATCCAATCGAACAGGAAAGTATAGAGAAAGATCAGAAGCAGCAGATGGATGAAGCAGAAAATAGAATATCTGACATGCAGGATAACACAGAACTAAAATGGTCTATTGAGCCTGCACAGGGGTCAGGAGCAGCTCGCCACTGCTCCAGGCAGCTAAAAACTTAGTGCATTGACCCACGGGTGCAGGACATTTGATTTGCTGAGTTGTGGCAGAGGAGCCAGTGGCTGGCAGACCTAGATTGGACTCTTAATTCCCGCCAGAGCATGGCTGCCCAGCTTGGGTGCCCCCCCCCCCCCCGCCACCACAGGAATGAGGTTCAGCAGCTGGACAAATGGGACCTGCATCAAACTCAAAAGCTCTGTAAAGCAAAAGAAACAGACTCAAGGAAGTGTAGAGAAAATTCACTGAATGGGAGTATACTTCACCAGTGATACATCTCGATAGAAAATTATCATCCAGAATATATAAACTGCTCAAAAAAGCAAAGAAGAAAACAAATGACTCACTCAAAGAAGGAATAAAGGGGAACAGAGACTTCACAGTAAGAAGAAAATCTTTTTTTTTTTTGTTTAATGTGTTTGAGTGTACCTTCTGCATGAAGATTGGGTGCACCCGTGTCGTGCCAATGCCGTGAGGTCAGAGAGGGCAATCAGATCCCCTGAAACTGGACGGAGTTAAGGACGTTCTTAGCACCATGTGAGTGCTGGGGAACGAACCCGGGGTGTTCTGCAAGCAGCAATTTGGTGCTCGTAACCACGGAGCCAGCTCTCAAGCCCCCCCGAGAAACATCTTGAAAAAGTTGTTCAACACAGCGAATATTCAGGAATGGCCAATGTAAACACTACTCTAAGATATCAATCTCGCTCCAATTAAGAGCTGGCTCAAGAATCAAGAAAAACAAAAAGACACCAAATGATGTGAGGAAACGGGACCACACATCCACTGCTGGTGAGGACTGGTTAACTCGTTACAACCCCTGTAGAAAGCAGTGTGAGAAACCCTTAAAAGACACATAATGAGCCTACCACCTTGACCCAGACATCGCACTCCTGGGTATATACCCACAGAACTCATCCTACTGCAAAGATACATTCACAACCATGTTCACTGCAGCTCTCATCACAATAGAGAAGAGCTGGAACCAACAAAAATGAATATATCGTACACAAATGGAATATTATGTAGAGGTAAAGAAAAGATGACATCATGAATTGAAACTCGAAGCCATTATGGTAAATGAAATAAATCAGTCATCAAACAAACAGGGAATTGTTCCCTCCTTTGTGGATGCTAGTGATCAAGTCCCCCAGAATTGAAATGGTTCAAGCTAGCACATTTTTGTTATATTTCTTCTATCTGAAAGTAACTGTTGATATTATATGTGATCTTTGATGAGGGCCTAGAATTAATTTATCATTTACTTTCAGGCATGGTAATATATGTATATGGGCAGAAGATATATTCATATTTTAGAATAAGATAAATTAAACAGAGAAAAAGTATGAACTCTACATTTAATAATTATAATTACGGATTAACATACAACTGTATTCCTGGGAAATACGTAATTCTGGTCCATATATGATGTGAAATATAGGCATATTTTGGAGGCAATACAACTGGAGGGACCCAAACAACAATGTAAGTACTGGGTCAAAGAATGGATGATATAGTTAAATTTCTGCCCAAACAATAAAACTTTGCAGAGGGAAACTTTTTAAAAGACTGAAGAAGATACAACATGTATGGCAAAACAGAGGAATGAACTAGGGTGGGGTCGGGACAAGGGCAAGGCAAATATTTCTAAATTGAACTGAAAAACATTGTCTGAAATAGCACAAAATTCCAATCTTAAAAGTATTATATTAATAATAATAAAAAAACTTTATTAGTGTGCATTCTAAGAAAAAAGAGAACATAGATTACTCACCTACTTTCAATTCATTTCTAAGATTAGCAGCAAATATCTTTGTAGATATGACAAGGACTTGGGTTATAAATTTTATGTTTGGTGTATAACTTATTCTGGTCAACACTTATGCATATATAAGTGCTATATTATTAAATCATTTAAGGAGTTCCCTGAGATAAAAGTTAAATACCTTGTTCCTTATCTTATCTATAGTGGCATTGAAATAGGAAGCTAAATTATTTTATTGATTAACAAAATGGACATAGTACCTTTTAGTGATTACATGTATATTTCTAAGATATAGAAATATCATCATTGCAAATCTTCCTGAGAATAGAAAGAAGATAGTACATAACTCAAGATGAAATACATTAAGAAAAAACTGTTACTTTGAGCATACGCTTAAAACTATACTAAATTTTCAAGAGTATTTATATAATTGCCTTTCCAGGGTATGAAATAAACTAACAAACTGAATTATAGTATATAACCTCAAAATAATAGTTTTATTGTTTATGATGACACAAAAACTAATTGCAAGTCTTGTCTATTATATATGAAGCCCTATGTTTGATCCACAAGTACCACATATATGGGTTTATACATGTGTGCAGATGCACACACATGCGTGAGAATGCTACAGTAAAGCATGATAAGATGTATGCATGGAATAGCATGCAACTTGCATATACAGATATTCCTGAGACTAGGAAAAGATAAGGAATATCCAAGACTCTGTCCTTTATACGGCCAGCTCGGCACATCCCCATAGAAGTCTCTCTTCCCATGAGATCAGTCTTTTGAACTCTCCCTTTTCCTAACCACTAGCATTTCTATCTCTATCATGGCAGAAAGGCATGCCAAAAAGACCCAAGGCAAGAAAGATAAAAACGTTCCTCAATAGATCAAGGAGGTAATTTCCATGCAGGAAGCTGGCTTCGCTTGTTGGAAGTGAGACTCTTTGTTTTTTTGACAGGAAAAAAGATCGTTTTTATTTTTGTTTCTTTTTTTGTTTTTTTCATACCTATTAAAGTTTACTGCTTAAAGTTTTATAGTTCATTTTATATTGATATATATACTATATAATAGTTTTATAATACTAATATACAATACATACATTACAAACGTACATTCATACACAATATCACTTGAATTGGAGATGTTTTTTTTTTTTTCCTTCCTTAAAAGGTATCATGTTTTCCTTAAGGAAGTTATCGAGGTTCCTCCTTGGCAACCCAAAACAACCATCAATCCTGCGCTTTTGCCTCCATCTTTTAGGGTATTATGGGATTAAAATGGAAGATGCAAATCAAGAAATATGTTGAATACATTAACAGGTTTGTTTCCAAATATACTTCTTGAATAAGGTGTAATTAGGCTGCAATTACTTTTGGGTGTCTTAAGGAGCGCGATATTAACACCCATACTAATTTGACTGAAGGACCGAGGGATAACTTTGTTCCTTGTCTTCAGAAGTCAACCAAGTGTTAGGGGATATGCATGAGGCACCTCTTGTAATGTCCTACAGATGTGGGTCACCAGTTTTCCCTTGTTCAGGGAGGTCTTGTAGAGTCATTAATGGGTCTTCAGCCAGTGCCCAGTCTAAAAAGAGAAACCTGCTCGTATGCTTCAGATAAAATGGAAAGCTGGTCCAGCGAGACACGCTTGTTCTCGAGTGGAAGGAAACTGAGTGATGAAAAGCTGAAGAGCAAAGGGCTCCCGATTCCTTTCCCCCCCCCAAAAAAAAAAACAAAATCCAGAGAGACACCTGAGGACCAGATCCTCAACTGACCTTGAGAAAACAAAAACCTTGGTTACTCTGGGCTAACTGTGTGGCCTTAAGCATCCAAAAGGAAAGTACAACCAGACCAAATAATCAGTAAAACTGGAGTGAGGAGTTAAACTCTTAACATTGCCCCACGGATGTCCCCTGCAAACTTATGGAATTCAGAATCCTGGACGCATGTGGCACAGAATGCTAGACATCGAGAAAATGCTCTGGCATCTCTCAACTTCTTGCCACTATTGGCCACGGTCAGACAATGCTTAGGGCCTTCTCACCAAAGCATGCCAGGAAAGGAAAACAACAAAATTAAATCAAATCGCAGACCCCCTCCTCCCAAGAACCTGCTAAACTCCCCTCAAGTACCCCAATAAAATTCCCTCTGAAAGCCCCCAAACTCCAGACCCAGTAAAAATAGAACAGGATAATAAAAACATCCAAGCTGCTAGCCTTAATCTTTCCCCTAGTTATCAGCCACTCCCTCTCAAGGGGCCAAGAACACCTTCACCCTCAACCTCCTCCCTCTCTGCTACAGAAAAACTGTGCCAGATTCAGGACAATCCAGATCTTCAAATACAGGCATTCCCAGTAATGTAGCTCCAACTCGGGTCATCCTCTAAACTGTTACCCATACCAGGCAAGTGAGTTGAAAGAACTCAGGCAAGCAGTCAGAGAGGTTGTTGTCCAGGCATCATGGACAAAGTCCATTCTCCAGAGCTTTTGTGCTTCTCTTAACATTCCCCAGGACTGGAGAGATATATGTAGATTTTCACTTCCAGGTCTGCTATTTTTACAATGGGAAGCACTGTACAGAGACGAATGTCTCCAATAGGTTTGGAGAAATCAAGGGCAACCTAATATAGACTGGTGTCATGAACAGCTCTTTGGAGGAGATTTTAGCACAGGGACACAGCAGGCTGGACTGGCCCCAGGATACTTTGACCAGGTCTTCTTTTTCACTCTACAGGACTGGGATCAAATTACACCACCCACTGAATCCTAGGCCAGTTCCTCCTTATTATTTGCTAGGCAAAATCCTGAGGAATCCCTCTCTGACTTTATCTTTAGAGCCAAAAGCAGTCTAGAGAGAAAGATCCCCAACTCTGCAGCCAGAGAGATACTCCTTAAAAATATTGTTTGGAAGGGAAGGAACTCAGAATGCAAACAAGCATGCCAGGGCTTAAAAGATGACCATTTTGACAGATAGACAGTGGCAACTCAGGACATGGGCACAGCCTCCCACAAAGCTAATTACCTAATCACGCCTTTGTGGCTGCTGTCACCACAAATGAGAAATGTTTTAACTGTGGAGACAGAGGTCATTGGAAAAGACAGTGCCAGAAAGTACCAGTCTCTCCCAGAGGGCCTCCTGAATGCCCCCCATGCGTTCTCTGCCCCTGGTGTAAAAAGGATACCACTGGAGGAAAGATTGCAGCTCAAACTATGATAAAGATGGCAAAAAATTGCCACCTTTAAACAACTAGGTGGGCAGCCCCTAGCCCAGGGAAAAAAGGGGGAAAAAGAGTTAGTACACGACCTCTGGGCAGCAGCTATTTCAGAAGGCTCACATCCTGCATCAACAATTAAAATTGGGAGGAGATCTTTTAAATGTTTAATAGATACAGGGGCAGACAGATCCATTAAAAAACAGCAAGAAATAGTCTTGACTGGCCCTTGCTTCCAGGACCTAAACTTCTAGGAAGAGGAGAGCTCTCACAATCTTACATAACTAAAAACGTTTACACCTGGGAGGACCCAGATGGAAACATGGGTCAGATTCACCCATTAATAGCACCCTCTAATATCAATCTGCTAGGGTGAGATATTTTGGAGGCTTTGGATGTGGTATTGCCACTCCAAATGAGAACAACCATGCCCAGACAGACCAATTAACTGGGGAAAAATGCCTCCATCATCTCAGCAAGAAGTACCTGCAATCCTGAGGGTCACTACAGAATATGCTCCCCCTCATCTGGACTGGAAGTCAGATGATCCAGTCTCGATTGAGCAGTGGCCCTTACCAGGGGAGAAATTTCAAGCTCTCCAAGACTTAGTCAAGGAGCAATTTTCATTGGGACACATCTATCCATCTCGCAGTCTCTGAAACACCCCTGTGTTTGTCATAAAAAAGGCAACAGGAGGTTGGCATCTCTCACAAGACCTGAGAGCCATTAACAGAACTATGCATATATGGGGGTCTCCACAAAGGGGTCACCCCCTTGCCTCTGTTATCCCAGCTCACACCCTTAGATATCAAAGACTGTTTATTTTCAATCCCACTCCATAATGAGGATTGCAAGCAGTTTGCTTTCTCAGTAACTTGTTCCTCCTGTTCTGCTCTAATTAAAACACCTTGCTACAGGTTTTGGGAATTAAGCCCAGGGGATTGAAAGCCGATGCACTCTGGCAAACTGACGTTACACACATAGCTTCCTTTGGAAAACAAAAAGTATCTATTTGTCACCATGGACACTTATTTAAAATTTATTTGGGCTACTGCCCTCATGGGAGAGAGCCAAGGACCTCACTCTCACCTCCTTTCTACCTTTGCTATGATGGGCATTCCCAAACAGATTAAAACACACAATGGTCCAGTGTTTGCTAGCTCTCACTTTAAATCATTTTGTCAATTATTGAATATTGCACATCATACAGGTATCCCTCCTAACCCACAGGGACAAGACATCATAGAATGGACCCATCAGGTCCTAAAAATCAGATATTAAAACAAAAGGCAGGAAAATACCCTCCTAACATCCAGCTAGCCATGACATTGGTAACTCTAAACCTCTTTAACATTTACAGGGATTCGAAATGTCCAGCCATAGACAGGCATTGGCAGACATCAAGCACTATTCCTCAAATACTCATCAGATGGAACTACACCCTACACATTCAGTGGAAAGGACCTGATCCACTGTTAACAACTGGGAGGGGCTTTGCTTGCATCTTCCCAAAGGATTGTCCAAGACCCATTTGGATTCTGGCCAAAAATGTCAGATTCATCCCCACCGACAAAAAGATGGCATGCCTGTCACTCTGGAAGAAACTTGACCAACTCCTCACTTCTGCAAAACCCATGCATCCCCACTCTGCACCCCTGTCTGCCATCCTTTTGGCTGCTCTCATGATATTTCAAACTAACTCTGTCTCTACCCAGCCTGCAAACAGACCAATGACTTGGACCCATGTCTGGTGATTCTTTGTCAGAGAAACTTGGGAGGGAAGAAATCAGGTGATTGGAACCAGAGACTGTCCTGTGTAAGGCTGCAGCAAGGCAATCACGATCACTGTGTTTCCCAATTCTGCCACTACCTCTCAGGCACCCTTTATCTCCTTCACCCATCTTAACAAAGGACAGTGTTTGCTGGAAGCTGATATTTATGGTGCAGATTGCAGATTCTAGTCTTGCAGGTTGGAGAGTGTTTGCAGCCCTAGAAGCCTGTTTCATATCCAAAATAACCAATTTAAAATTAATATATAGGACCCCTGGAGTGACTTCTGGAGAGCTGGAGTACAGGGAAAACTCTACCCTTACAGAAACGCCTGGTGCTCTGAGGCAGATATCCATATCTCTTGCCAGCTTGTTCTAGCTCCTCAGCCCATCCTCACTCAATCCCACATTCTGTTACAGGAATCCAAACTGGAAGGAAAGTTGTGGTCTACTGTAATATGGCCCCAGTACATTGAATATGCCAGAGATCTCCTCAATTACACCATCCACCCTAAAGTCTTCCAATGTTTTTTCTGTGCATCCCTTATACACCCTCTTTTCACTGCCATTCCTTCTAACACCTCTTTACAGGAATCTGCCCCCAAGGAGATAGAGCTGATGTTTCACGGTATTTCTCTCTTTGACAGACTCACTACACTTCCTATTTGTTTAGTGAGAGCTGCAGCAGCCCTAGACCCCAGGTGCCTCCAAATTGTCCCTCTTGACAGGACCCTCTGTGTCAAATCCCCATTCTTTCTCTGATGTGATGGCACTGTGTCTGTGCAAATACTACTGGTTCTGGAATTTGTTTGCCGGTAATTATCACTCCCCAGCTCTTCCTAAGAAGGAAGTCACTTGGATGCTGCAACAAGACCTGGACCATCAAAAGGAGAGATATTCATCCTGCGTCTAGTCAGCCTAGGCATCATTTTCTCTATGGCAGCGATGGGAACTATGAGCGAGCCCTAGCGATGGTTTGCAGCATGGAAGCAGACTTCCAAAATAAGCTTGATGAGGCAATGGCATCCACAAGGAATAGCTTTGAATCATTCCAGAGACAGATAACTTCTCTGGCTGAGGTGGTGATGTAGAACTGGTGAGCCCTGGACTTGTTAACTGCAGAAAATGAGGGAACCTGTGTATTCCTGGGGGAGCAATGCTGTTTTTATTTAAATGAGTCTGGTATTGTAGAGCAAAATGTTAAAAGTCTAAAAAACCTCAGGAAAGAACTCCATGAAAGATACTCCCCACAGGTTTCTGTCCCATGGTTTTCCAAACCCCTGACTACCTGGTTACTTCCCTTACTGAGAATCATTTTCACCCTAGGAGTCCTCCTGACTGTCACACCCTGTGTCCTTTGGTTTATCACAAACTGAATCAATATGCTCACTGAGGTCACAGCCAAGACTGTTCTAGTCCAATACCAGGCAGTCCCAGGGGACCCCCAAGAGGACTTTGACATTACTGCTCCATTTTAATTAAAAAGCAAAGGATGGGTTGTGGGAATGGAACTTTGTGTGTGGCTTGAAGCAAGGACTTGTAAGACCTGTCCCAGAAGATCCCTGGTTATCTGATATCTCTGTGGGAATTCAGATTGCCTCTGTGAGTTATCTGTAGCAGGAAGATTTGGGATATTACAATGATTCTTGCTTCGCCCTATGTCTGCAAAGTTCCAGGCCCCTTCCCTTGAGACATTGAGCAAAATGTCACACCTCTAGTTACCTGTTGCACAAACCAGAGCTCTACAGCCCCCCCGATTAGAACCAAGGTGGCTCAACCCTCCCTTCCCCCAGCCCCCCACTTCCTTGCCCAGAGCACAGTAGCCTTCAATATATAGACCTCACTGACAGAAAATAAACAGAGTTACTATTCTCTTGGCTCTCCACGTGTGTGAGTCTGCTCATTTTTCCAAGGGTGATCTCCTGCAGTTTTTTCCCCTCCCCCCTTCTTGTGAGGGCAAAACCTAGAGACTGTTGGCCTGCAGGCAGGAGACAAGTCCTGGAGCTGAGCCAGGAAGGGAAGAACAATGTGTGGAATGCGATCATGCGTGACACAAAGACTCTGAACAAGAACGACATTTATCTACTTATTTTTAAATATAATACTTTAATTCTCTGAGAGTTTTATATTTTCAGACAATAGATTTTCATCTTATACACATCCTCTGCTACTGCACCTCATTGTAACTGGCTCTAGTTCACTTACAACTCACTTACTTTCCATCCGGACGTCATGTTCTCTCTTTACATACAAACCCCCACTGAATCCAATTATTTATGGTTATATATTCCTGAGTAAGGTCCTGTGTTAGTTACTTTTTTGTTGCTGTGATAAAACATCATGAGCAAGGGCAAATTATGGAAGAAAGAGTTTATTTGGCCTTATGGCTCCAGAAGGAGTGTCAGTAATTTTGGGGGAGGCAAGGCAGCAGGAAGCTAAACCAGGAACCTGAGAGCTCCTGTCCTCAGCTACAAACACAAAGCAGAGGGAGTGAACAAAAAGTGGAGCAAGGCTACGAACTCTCAAGGCTGGTCTCCAGCAACATACTTTCTCCATTAAGGCCACACTTCCTAATTTCCCCAAAGAGAACCAACCGGGGGCCAAGTGTAAAAACACCTGAGCCTCTCTGGGTCATTAATCACACTAACCACCACAGGAGCCATCCACTGGACTGTGGACTACCAAGGGACCATACCTTTGAAGAACACTGACTTTCCCTCTGCTAGCCACCATCGACAGTTTCTCAGTTCAGAATCTGAGCTTGTGAGCTCCTTCCCTCTTGATGCTGGAATTTTGACTACTTGATCTTGTGTAGGTCTTATGCAGGTATAAGACCTGCTGAGTGGTTATGAGTGCAGGGTTCCTGTCATGTCTAGAAAAACATTGTTTTGTATCAATCTTCCCAATCTCTAGATATTACAGTTTTTCTGACCCCTTTTCTACAATGTTATCTGAGCCCTTGTGGTGAGGACTGTGCTATAAGTATTATATTTATGGCTGAGCACAGACACTTGGAATCTGCAGTTCAATCCGTTGTGAGTGTGTGGGTTAACTGCCATCCACTGCACAAAGAAGCTTCTCTGAGGAAGGCTGGGAGCTGCACTAATCTGAGTAGAGCTATATGTCTTCAGAGACAGTTAGATGCAGCACAGTACTGGGAGTAGGTTCACTCCTGAGACCTGTGAGCTTCCCAGCTCTGGGTTCTTAGGCAGATTTATAATATCAGGCATGCACTTTCTATTGTGGAACAAGCTTTAAATCACATCAGAAAACATTTGGTTACCCTCATAACACTTATGCTACTATTGTACCCAAAGGCATTAGTTGCCAAGTTGGTCATTATTTTCATTCACAGGGCTCCCATAGCTTCTCATAAACTTGTATATTCATTACATTAAATAAATGAATAATACCATCACAAAACATAATTATTCAAACCACATAAATGTCTAAAGAAATAGAAAAACAAGTCATATTAAAACATTAATACTGGGGGAAGGTGCTGGAGAGATGGCTCATCAGTTAAGAGCCCTGGTTGCTCTTTCAGAGAACCCAGGTTCAATTCCCAGCATCCACATGGCTGCTAACAACCATTCCAGTTCCAGAGGGTCTCATGACTTCTTGAGACCTCATATTCTTATCAGGAGTTACAGTTTTTCTAAAAATTCCTCTGAGGGGTTAGAGAGTTGGCTCAGTGTTTAACAACATTGACTGCTCTTAGAGAGGGCCTAGATTCAGTTCCCAGCACCCACATGATGTCTGATAGTCATCTGTAACTCTAGCTCCAGGGCACCCAATGCCATCTTCTGGCCTCACGGGCATTGTGCATATGGGTTCACTTACATGCCTGCAACCAAAACACTCATATACATAAAACAAACATATTAGATGACTAGCTGAATCATGCTCCAATTATTTTTAAAAAATGAGAAAATAATAGAGTACCTAGGTCTGTTGCTGTTATTGAATAATAAGTTGTACTTAATGAAGATATACTTACAGTAATATTAGTTCCAACTTTTGCAAAACATGCAGAATTAATTACTGAAAGTCAGTAAAAGAAGATAATACATTTATCACAAAAAAATGCAGAAGGGATTAAGGCAGCCCTTATTTTTAGAGTCTGTATTCTCAGATTTCAGTTATCATATTTTAATTTAAAAAAACAGACCCACAACAATACATTTCAATTTATGGTTATCAATGTGTATTAATTGTGAGCTAATTGAACATGGTGCAAGTTTCACCATTGGGTCTTCAGTCCACAAATCACTGTGTAAATAATATGGTCTTTATAATGAAAGATCAATCACAAGAGCTCTTTCCCAAAGTTCACAGGCAACTGATCACTCTGCATTTCTTATTCAGTTCATATACATGTGACAAAGCACATAGTTCTGCTGTGTCTCTGCCTTGCATTGCAAAAATGTGTAATCAAAATAGAGAATTTTCCAATAAAGGTGAGTGAGGCAAAGGAGGGAAAAGTAACAGCATGGGACTTGAATTGTAATGGAACATACCATCTTAAAAGAGTCTTCTGACCTCTGCGGCATTGCACGACACAGGTGCACAAACTTACATGCAGACAGTACATTCATACACGTACAGAAATAAATAAAATTTAAAAAATATTTTAAAAAAGAGTTACAGAAGGAGCAGCTTATAATGGGATTCTTTATGCTGCTCTTCCGAAGACTCTAGGCAGGCAGAAGTTGGTAAAGGCGACCTTACACATGTAATGAGAATTTTTTTTTCAGTCGTTTTGAGACAGGGCTTCCCTGTAGCCCCAGCTGGCCTGGAACTAGCTGTGTAGACCAAGCTGGCCTTGAACTCACAGAGCTCAGCTTGCCTCTCCCTCCCATGTGCTGAGATTAAAAGTGTGTGTCACCATACCCAGCTTCAAATGAGAAATGTTATAAATATAATATATAAATATATATGCAAAGGTATCATAAAAATGATACTTGGAGGGCTGGAGAGCTGGTCTAGCGTTTAAGAGGTAGAAAAAGAACAAGAAAATATCAATATATAATCTTTTCCCGAGTGCTAGGATTAAAGGCATGCACCACCATTCCTGGCTAAAGATTTTTTTTTACTTATTTATTTTTATTTTATTATTCTTTTTCTACCAAATATTAGCTTTCTCTATCTGGCAGAGCAAAATATACTATCCATTCTTTCCTGACTACCTATTACTTTTGAAGAGTGTATTCCTATTTGTTTATTTTTGGCTTTGTTGGTTGGTTTCAGATCTTTTTGAAATAGAGTCTCGCTATATAGTCCAGGCCAGACTTGAACTCATGATCCTTCTTCTACTCCTCTTTTGTGCTGCTGTGATTTACAAGTCTGAGCCACCACAGCTGTGAAGCTTCGTTTTATCTTTATGTTTTAATACTCACACATTGTTTCATCTCTTTCTTCTTTCAATGATGTGACCTAATTTACTTTTTACCAGTTAACCAATTACTTTGATTTTTTTTTTTTTACCAGTTAACCTGAAATGAAGGATTTCAACTCTGTCATGCTTTGGTTTTCTTTTGTGATAAGATATCATGCATAAGATTTGAGTAGCTTTAGAAAGAAATGATATCTTACTATTTATTTCCCCTTTTTAATATATTACTGAGTTTGACAATCTAACAATTTTGCATATCAATTAGTGTCATCTCTATTTTCTGTTTTTGGAACCATGCTCACTAACACTAGCCAGCGTCATTTTCAAGTTTTCTTGATGAATTTGCCAAAGAGAAACGAATTCATCCCCTTGTTTCATTTGTCTTGGTAGGCTGAAACCTGTTTACTGAGATGGCAAATGTGAGCAGAGTAAGGTGGTAAGGCCAATAATTCTAGAATGCAGGAGATAAGAGTCCAAGTCACACTCAGCTATGTGGCAAGTTTGAGGCCGGTATTGGATGCATGAGACATAGTCTTAAAACAGAGAAACAACAGCAACAACAAAACTAATCTGTTAATTACTTAAGGAAAATATTCATATGTGAAAATGCACCAGCTCTCTTTTTTTTCTATTCTTAATCTTTTAGTTTAACACTTAAAGTACAAGTGCCATTCTCTTCATCTGCTTCTCCAATATCAGCAAAACTTGCTTAAGCTAAAACACCTGCTTCTCTTGGTTTGCTTTCCCTGCTTTTGTTCACAAAACATATCCAAATTAATGATAAAATTCTTTCTAAATGTTCAGCTATGCTTCGGAATCATCTTATTATTGCCATGACTCCCTTACACTTTCAAAGTAAATTCTTGCTATTTATTATGTAGTCTTAGATTTCTATTTTCAAAACTAAAATAATCAGTTTGGGGATGAACTTTTTTTTCATGCCGAAAAAAATAGCAGTGTTTGCTCATTGAAAGCACACTATGGAACTGAAGAGCCCTGAATTTTCCTACTGCTAATCTAAGCAGCACAGCATGGCCTCTGAAAAATCAGTTTTTCTGAGCATCAGTTTCATTATCTATAAGATAATATGCATTTGGGAAGGAAAGGAAGACTTTAAAAAGAAAATTTGTATTTTTGTTTTGACTTTGTACCTTATCTTGATTGAAGCTTCTTTTTCCCATGTCACCTAATTCTTTTCCCCACAATCAATTTTGAATAGATACATTTATCTCTAAAATGTTTCTTTCACTAAGAGATTGATGTAGACTGAATGTTTATGTTCTACTAAAATATGCATGGTGATATTCTAATCCCCACTATGATAGCATTGGCAAAGGATAGTTTTATATGACATCATTAATGTGGAGCTCCTTTGATGGCATCAATCAAGCTTCCTACAAGAAGATAAAAAAGTCAGAGGCCTCTCTCCCCCTGACCAGTCTCCACAACTCTGACAAACAAATGTTTGTTGTTTGACCCATAGTCGTAATATTTTATCACAGCAATGCTGCAATATAAATAAGACAACCTCTTTCAATGAGGAATATGGGAAAATACGTTGACTTTCAGACACATGTTCATGATCTAATTTTTATTTCCAGACTGATACCTACTCAAATCTAGTCTATCACAATTTATTTTTTTCCAGACAAATAAAACATATGAGATAGTAAATATTATTATCAATATGACTTAGCAGTGATATATGGTAAAGTTTTCTAAACTGAATCTATAGCTCATTAGTAGAGCACTCACATAGCATGTATGAAACCCTAGTTCAATTTGCAGTATGAAGTTGTATAATTCTGTTATGTTCAAGAAAAGAATTGTGATTTTGCTTTATTATGACGGTGTTTCAGTAAATAAGGTTTTATTCAAAAAGACTACACTCAGCAACTACTTAAAACATATGAATATACTAGATATGTTTATTGATTTTTTTAGCATGGATTATGAAAGGACCAGAAATACAACAGGTGATGATGAAAAACATCCTTAGATGTATGTGATAAACATCCTGAGACAGGAGAAATAAAGAAAGACACTGCAATGGGAGGCAGGGTTCACAGGCAAATGAAGCTGTAATCATGGTAACACTGTGCTTTGGGAAGGCATGGTCCCTGACCCCTAGCAGCACAAAGGGGAACA
Organism: Rhizomys pruinosus; assembly: GCA_009823505.1. Classification (NCBI taxonomy): domain Eukaryota; kingdom Metazoa; phylum Chordata; class Mammalia; order Rodentia; family Spalacidae; genus Rhizomys; species Rhizomys pruinosus. The sequence continues at coordinate 187,948 of VZQC01007491.1, forward strand.
GGAGAAGGAGAAACCTTCCATCTTTCTCCTCTTCTGCTCCCCCTCTCCCCCATCACCACCACACTGGGGTTTTTCAATCATTCCTTGACTCTACCTCTTTGGAAACATGGGAATACTAAACCCTGGGGAATGCAGGCTGCAGGAGGAAATAAGGACTGAAGGAATGGGCTCACAAGCTTAACAATGGAAAAATACATAAACAAGGGACTGGTGTAGTCCTCCTATGAAGCAGAATATGTTTGTCTTAATGCAAGTATTGATTTGTAGATGATAAAAAAAAATCCCTCCCTTCTATAATAGAGCTGCAGAATAAAATATAATACATTGCTTTTTATATTATTAATCAAAATGAAATAAGTCACCAAAATAATTTGCTGTAGGAGATTTGGAGGGTGTTATTAAGTAGATTTGTGTTATAAATCAGACTGAGTCTTCCAGAACTATTAAAAGCCTTTTCTGCTGAGGCTTGATGGAAAGTATAGAAGAGTCTTCGACTGACAGACTTCTATCTTAGCCACTGGTTTTCATCTCTCTCCTTATACTCCACGACAAATATAGCTAATTATCATACAAGGGGATTCCCTAGCCTTTCCACATTGTGTTTTCTCCAGCTGATACCCAGGCAGAGACAAGGGAAAGTGTCCTGAGCACCAAACGGGCACATTAGACAATTATTAACTCCATTTCCTAAACCCAGAGACATTACTGAAGAAAGCAGGTCCAAGATGGCCTGAATTCTTCAATAAGTTAGGTAGATAAAAATAAACAATGACTAACTTAATTCGATAGCTTCTAATTTATGTAGTTTGCATGTATTATCCATTCCCATATTTAATTTGTATGTTAGCTTCAATAGTATTTAGTGTAACTTATTCCATCTAACTACATAGGGTTAGTGCAGATCACACTTCCAGGGTTTTACATGTCATTCACCCTGAACTCCCTTCACTCCTCATACACTTGGATATGTCTCTTTCACTCATTTATATATGAAAGTATTTTCTGAGTTCTGAGCACTTGACAGCTTCTTTCTGACCACTGTCTTGCAGCCAGTCACAATAGGGCTATGCAGGTGCTATGGGATATAGAAAAGGGGAATATCAGTCTTCTTCCAAAGCAGTGTTGATATGACAGCAAGAGGAACTAGCCCCAACTCAAGCAGTACCCATTCTTTTAAGTCTTTCTGGAATGAACACCCCTCCAATTGGTAATATTTATGTGCCAGTTAACTCTAGTTCCTTGATATTAATACTAATTCTGTTGCATTATTTATTTAAAAAGTTTGTACCAATGGCTGGAGAGATGGCCCAGCTGTTAAGAGCAGGGGCTGCTCTTCTAGAAACCATGAGTTCGGTTCCCAGCACCTACATATTGGCTATCAAAGATGTGTAACTCCACTTCCAGTTATCCAGTACCCTCTTCTTTTCTCCATGATTACTGCATCTTTGTGGTATACTTACATACATGCAGGCAAAACATTCATACATATAAAATATAAATAAATAAATGTAAATAAGTAGCTTGTGTCAGTTCTGGCTTTTTAAACACAGTTTTGGAAGGAAGAATTAAAAATATGGGAAAAAATCAAAGGTATAATATTCATTTTGAACCTAAAATTAAAACATTCTCAATTTAAGGGCAACCTCCAAAATGAGCAATTGAGGTGGTGAGAACCTTGTGTCCAGAAATTTGTCAATAGAAAGCAAATAGTAATCCATGTAAGGAACATTAAAGATGATGCATTGAATGGAAGATTTGAATTGGTAAGTCCTCAGACAACTTCAGTCAGGCCTGGTGACGCAGCACTCCAGAAATGGAGGCAGGCAGATCTACATGAGATGGAGGCCAGCCTGGTATACATAGTTAGTTCTAGGAGGATTGGGGCTAGGGAGACTCTGTCAAAAAAAGTAACACTATACATATGAGATTCAAAATATACAAAAGTCCGAGAACTGGGATATTTTTTAATTCTGATTCTCATTGCCAAATCCTATAATGCATTATAAAATGATAAAATTGATGATAATAGCTACCATTTATTAAATTTCTAATTTGTTCCAGGCACAATGTTAAATGTTTGGCAAATGTAATGTTTAATCTCAACTAGAAATCCTGCAGGGTATACGTTATTGAAAGCATAGTAAGTAAAGTGGTTTAGGGAACTTATGCACAATCACACCATGAATGAAAGGACTCAAGTTTCTGCTCTGGTCTCACTATAAGCTGTGACCTATTCGACTACACCGTACAAGTCCCACTTTTAAACATCACCTTAAGAAAATGAATCGTCAAATATTTATTTGATGCTTGGAACTACAGAAACATTAAGAAGGTGCAAAAATAAATGTAAAGCTAAACATGAATTTAAAAATGGGGCTCCCTGTCCTCAAGGACAGAATTATCTAGTGAGAAGAAAAGAAGATGCCACATGTGGAAAGAGTAACTTCACAATCAAGTACAAATCATGAGCACATAAGGTAAAACTTACTTTGGTTTTACAAACAGAATGCAAATATCGAATTTTTATTTATTCATCTATTAACCAATTAGAACCTTTATTTTCAAGTAGGTTTGTAAACTAAGACACAAAACTAACTATCACCTTATGGCTGAAGGATGGTATTGATGGTTTTCACTGAAAGGATCAATACACACGCTACAAACTCAGGAATTTCTGCACACAAAATTTGCCCTTTGATTTACAAGCCCAGCTACTATTTACACAGCATGTTGTTATTGGCACTGTCTTCCCTTAGACTGGTAACATGTTTGAATAACCCCACCATAGTAGCCTGCTGTTCTTCCAGCTGCTCTGCTGTCTGCAACTGCTTTTGTCCTCAGAGTCTGGACCAGGCTGTGTTGTTTCAAGTGGTCTTTCAGTTCTTGATACAGTCATGAAGTTTAAATTCTTTTATGACAAACAAATGCCATGTGGACTCTGTTAGCTTAATTGTGGGAAAGACTAATGCAATATTTTATTGGATAAGAAATAAAATTTGATACCTTAGACATAAGATATTTGTACAGCAATGAGCCACTTCTGGTGCAATGGTTTCCAACACATGCTCTGTCTAACTCTATTGGGCTAAATAATTATTACAGCTGGTGCTCCCATTCATATTCAAGCAGGCTAAATAAGTAATATGTCATAAAATATGTACACTAGTATTTTCATACATATTTGATGCACATATTTATGACCTATATATTTTCATATATATATGACTCACAAAAACTTAGTCAAATGATTGCTGGATTTGTATAGCTTAGTATCATTTTTTACTTTTATTTTTTAATTTTATTTTACTTTTGGTATTTTTGAGACAGGGTCTCTTTTTAGACCCAGTTGGCCTGGAGCTCACTCTGTAGACCAAGCTGGCCTTGAACTCACAGAGATCTGCCTGTCTCTGCCTCCCAAGTGCTAGTATTAAAGGTGTGAGCCAACATGCCCGACCTATTTTTATTTTTTAAATCTGTTATAAACTCCACACAGGCATAGAGTATGTTTGTACCAAATCCACACCCCACTGCCTCCTCTCCAACTTGCCCTTACCTCTTCCACTACTATTCCCTTCCAAATTCATGTTATCTCTTTTTCTTCTAATCCACTGAATACACTTACTGCTACCAGCATGTGCATGAGTACAGAACCATTTTTGGAGCCTGAGTAGCCTCTCAGGATCCTCATCCCTGAAGTAAATTGGCTCTCCCTCTCCTAGAAACATTAGTTACCAACAGCTCCTTGTCTATAACATAATTTCATGAGCATTTCTTCAGTCCATGCTGGGATTTTGGCAGGCTGGATCTTGACTGGGTCTTGTGAATGTATTCACAGCTGCTGTGTGTTCATGTGTGAAACTGACTGATGTGTCTGTAAATACTGTTTTTCTACAACCAACCTCTATTCTGGTTCTTACCATCTTTCTGCTTCCTCTTCCACAATGGTTCCTGAGCTCTGGGAAGAGTAATATGATGCAGACTTTCCATTTTGGGCTGAGCACCTCTCAGTATCTTCTCTGCACTTGATCATTTGTGGATTTCTGTATTAACTGCCCTCTATTCCTCTCTAGTGAAGGTCAGGAAATGTACTTATTCTATGGGTATAAAGGCATGTTCTTAGGAGGCATACTATGTCCATTTAGCAGAATAATATTAGTAGGTTCCCCCCTAGCGCCTATGAGTTACCCAGGCAGAGAGTGGAGTTTCTCAGGCAAGCTGAATCTTATGAGGTGTCTGAGGAGGGGAGAACAAGAAGTAATAGTGAAAATGGAGAGAAGTTGAGCTTACACGTCGGGGAGTGACAGAGGAAAGTTAAAGTCATGTGCTTGCTCCTAAAGGAATGGGCACAGTTGTAAACACTTATAACATATGCTCATTCTTAATAGCCAATATCTACCAGAGAAGTATAAACTTCACAAAAAGATTTAACCAATTAGCATCTGTCATTAGTCAAGCTATTGTCCATTTTGTAGAACTGCATGACAATTCTACTTCTCTGGATATAAATGGCCAAGAAGTTATTCATTAAATCAATACCTGCATACTGTGTCCTTGCTATCAATGTATACAAAGTAACTTGCCCCAGTGATTGTAGGAATAAAGTCTAAGTCTGAGCTTTCAAGAAAAAAGTTTTAGTTAGAAGAAAAGGAGTTGTGGTAAAGGGGTTGACACTACTTTAGAAAAATTCAGGTTACCCACAACAGAGAAAAAGAGTAGACAGGCATGCTGCATTCTTACAGAGATTTTACATTTATTAATTATTAAAATAGGCTTTTATGCTCTTTTATGCTTTTTAATTTTTTTTCTTTTATCTCTTCTTCTTGTTTTAAAGGGGCTTTTCCTTGTAGGCTACAAATAAACAGCCAATTTATACCTAGAGACATCCGGATATTAGCCTGCACATGGTGAGGCCTTTGCTCTTGTGATAAGAGAATGAAGGAGAGGCACATTTCATACATTGTTAACTATGGAAAGGACTGTCTAGGTGACAGGTTTTGTGGATTAAATGCTTTAAGAACAATCTCTTGTCCCCATGAGTGTCCCTATTACTATTTTACATCTAAGGACGTGTTAACCTCTTTCAACAAGAATAGAACACATTTTTGGCACAGAAACAAAAGGAAATTCTATTTTAATTGGTGGTGATTATTTTCTTGGATTTTTTTCTAGTTTTTGCATGAGCATCAAACTGATGATGATTAAACAGAGGTATGATAGACAACATCACCCCTTAGATGCTTAAGAGTGGCACTTGTTTTTGAGCCCCTCAGGGAAAAATGCTAGTCTTCATTTCTTTTTTTTTTTAATTTTTTATTTATTTTTTGTATGTGCATGAATGCACTATCTGCATGCAGGTCTGTGCACCCATGTCCTGCAATGCCGCGGAGGTCAGAAGAGGGTCTAGGACTCCCCTGGAACTGGAGTTCTCCCGGAATTGGAGTCACAGACGGTTCTCAGCCGCCATGTGGGTGCTGGGGATCGAACCCGGGTCCTCTGCAAGAGCAGTCAGTGCTCTTGACCGCTAGGCTATCTCTCCAGCCCCTAGTCTTCATTTCTATACTTGATAGCTTTGCTATAGCCTTTTTAAACATGATCAATCGTACCAGCCAAAAATCCATTGCTAGTGTTTTACTTACCAACTACCAATTATTTCTCTTTTTTATTTGTTTTATTTTATTTTATTTTTCACATAAATTTATTTTTATTTTTTTAACACTTTGAGCTGCTCTCGGAAGATCTCCCCAGTTATTTCTCTTCTGATGGTATACTTAACAATAGGGGATGATCTTTGTAAAAGTTCACAAAGTAGAACCACTAGGAGTGTACTGTGACCAGGACTTAACTTAGTACCTGCCCCCAAACAGGCCATGTTGATGCTTTGAGTGGCAGGTATTAGGACTTTGAGAATGACTTTTACAATATGGACATACTCTGGATAAATTTGACTTACCTAACCTGGCAACCAAAACAGTATCTTATTTATAATGTGAACAAGCCCACTAGGCCTTGAGCTCCTCTTTTGACCTAAGAATAGCTTTAATTCCTTAGGATTCTCCTTTGCTCTGGACCTAAACTAATGTACGTATGGGTGTCTATATAGTGAACACCAAAACCATGTAAGCAGTGACTATTCCTTAGAAACAAAGAAGATATGAAGGAAGCTGGGCATGGTGACACATACCTTTAATCCTAGCACTTGGGAAGCAGAGGCAGGTGGATCTTTGTGAGTTCAAAGCAAGCCTGGCCTACAGAGTGAGTTCCAGGACAGCTGAGGCTACAAGGAGACCCTGTCTCAAAAAGACCAAAAAAAAAAAAAAAAAAAAAAGAAGATATGAAGGTTATCCTATTTGTATGGCAAACAATAGATGGAACTCAATTACATGATTTCTTTATAGTTGTGTGTGGTAGTCTAGTCCCTGGGATAAGAAAGGACTAAATTGTCTGACAAGGTAGGGGACTGACCTTTGCTTCCCAATTTCATGCTGGGTATACTATTGCAATAAAAGAAAGGGTGGGCCCTTTTTCTAAAGCACAGTTCTGAGAGGAATCTGAAGGGACAGGTTCTTAGCAATTCAGATCACTCTTGGCTTAAATGGATGCTAAAAGTCAAGCTGTTTTTCATCTGAGCATTATGATAATGTGACATCACATAGTAAATGAAATGTCACAAGTGACAACTCAAATTCTTTGTCTACTAGTCCTTGAAACATTTGTCCATTCCACTTCTCTTGGTGATAAATTCTCCTCAAAAAATATTTATATTTACTTTTAGGGAATAGTATGATTGTTTAAGACAAGTATGCTTGTGATGATTTTGTAATGTCATTTTTCAATTAGGACTAAGCCAGCTCAGTGTTGTAGAATTTACCCTCATACCCAGAATTAATCTCTTCTTATTTCTCTTGATAGAGCATCATTTCCATAAGAAAAGCTGGGCCATTTTTTGCCTACTCCTTACATTTACTCTTTGCTCCATTTTTTCAGACTTTCAATATATCACAAGGGCAAAGTCATATCTTTTCATCACCATATTATACCAGAATGAAAAGGAATTGATAATAGAAGTTGGAGAGGAAAGAAAGGTACATTTTCTCATTCTTTCAACAAATCTTTATTGATAATCTACTATGTAGCATGACCTAATTTTAATACTAGGACTACATCAGCTAACAAAACAGCAAATCTCAGTCTCCAATAAAGTAGCAAAAGGTGGTAAGTATTGCAAAAAGGAAAATAATATCATAAAATCAAGCTTAGTAAGTGCAACACAGAAAGTTGAGCTGACGTAGTGGAAGTTTTCCTTGTAAACGTTTGAGATAAATTTGAAAAAAACAGTAGGATGGAGAAATTAATCTTGGGAATAAATAGTTATAGGATCTGTGAGGGTACATCTGGATGAAATTAACATTTGAATTGAGTGACTGAGTAAAGCTGTCCCTGCCCAAGGTGAGTGTACCTCATCCAATCCACTGAAGCTTTGATTGAAGGAAAAAGGTGGAATAGGTGAGAACTTGTTCTTTGTCTTCTACATGGGACATCAGTCTTCTCCTGTCTTTAAGCTAAACTGAAACTTAAGTCATTAGCTCTCTTGTGTCTCTATGTTGCCAGGTGCCACTCCTGGAAATTAGTAGCCTCCATAAATGTGTGGGCCAATTTCAGTTTTAGGTCTGGGTCTGTTTCTCTCAGAACCAACATGAATACATTTCTTCATCTTAACATCCACATAGATTATAGACTATCACTGTGGCTACAGTGCCCACAGACATGATAAAAAGGTGCTAGATCACCAGGAGTTTAATTTAAAAGAGGTGGTAAGGCACCTGAAATGGGTGCTGGGACAACCCACCTCAGGTCCTCTGTCTCTAAAAGAGCAATATGTACCTTAAACCACTGAGCCATCTTTTCAGCCTTAATAATTTCATTTTTCTAGCTCATCTATTCACTTCCTTTATTGAAGTAGCATTCTCTGTACCTCTAGTGGAGCACATCAGCAGCTACAAAATTAACAAAGCAAAGGGCCTACAGAAGAGGCTGGAGTCACTGGCCACCCGGATAGCAGACACAAAACCTGGAGAAACTGTTTTTACAAGTTAATAAAATGGGATTTTGTAGTCAATCAAAAATCTGCTAATCACAACATAAAACCATCATTAACTAGATATTATCATAAAGAAAATGAACACTCATTAGTCTGATAAAAGTTTATAAAGAAAGTAAATAATTTTCCTTAGCATTCAAAATACTGAAAACACTATAGGCCTTGGTGAAATTTGGTGGAATAGCAGAGATTTTTAATATTCCTCTTTGAAATAAAACCACTGAAAATATTAAATAGTTTTTTAGTTATTTATCCACAAAGACAGAGAAAATAGTGTGGAACAGCAGTCCTGAATTAAGGCATACATTATGCATGTACAGGCACAATCTGCTTAGCACACTAAACAATGCTATAATATAGGGCACACCCTGTCACCTGATGCTAGCACTCCCCTGGGTCATAAGCCAACTCGTTTGTCTTCACACCCCTTACTGGGTATGCCCCATGGGTTGGGATAACTCTTGGTGGTATGGAGGTCTAGGATTGGTCACTGGGAGGTGGGACCATATGATGTAGCAGCTGCCCAACCCAGATCTATATAAGTTGCTTGTTGTATAGATAAACAGATATGCAGCCTCTGATATGGTCCCTGATATGTTCCTGGAGTTACCCTGGCCTGTACCTTCTTTGGCCTGTTTAATTTCAGGACTGATGCCACCAGAATAGGACCTAAAAATAAATAAAAGACTTATTATGAATGATTTAAAATGTGAAAAGTTGTACTGTTTATTTTTTCATGTATGTGTATCCACTCCTTAGCAACATAGAAGTTTCCCAATTCTTTTTATTTGAAACCAGTCACAATTCTGAGACTTCTAAAAGTCCTATTTTGGAATCATTATGTCCAAGATTCAAATGTTGATGTATTGACTGTCCAGTACCTCATAATGTAACCATATATGAAAACAAGGGTCTTTGAGCGGGGAATTATGTTAAAAGAAAGCCATTAGCCTAGTCTTAATACAGTATGGCTGCTGTCTTTATGAGAAGATGAAATCTGGACAAAATAAGTCACCATTAGAAGACTGAGATCTGCAAGCCAAGGAGAGACTCACAAGAAATCAGTTTATGGACAATTTACTCTGTCTTTGAAGTTCCCAAAGTATGAACAGATTCATTTCTATCATTTAAGCCACTTACTCTGTAGTATTTGTTATGTCTGCACTCCAAAACTAATATCACATCTAGTTTTTAGTTTTCTTTCTACATAGTTCTTAGATATTTCCTCTTCTTTCTTATCCAAAGTTTTGAAATGATATACCTCAGTGTCTGTTTTTTTTTTCTTAATTTAGTGTACTGAATACACAGTGGGCTTTTTTTTAAACTTGGGGGCTTATGTGCTTAATATCTTTTCATGAAATCCACACATTTCACCAGTTTGAGCTATGTAAGAAATTTAAGGGAAATGATTGTCAAGTGCATTATCCTATCATTATGGAACTTCTTTAATGATAGCATCTATCCCAGAAAAAGTATGTATGTTATATTTTTTATCGAAATAAATATTCAGAGACTGACCTAATTTTTCTTTTTTAAAATATTTTTTTTAATTTTATATTATTCTGAGATATTCATACATACACTCAACATATAAGTCAAAATTACAAATTCTGAAAATAAACTATAGGTTGATTCTTAAACACATTTAGAGATTCAATTTGCATGCAGGTATAAAGACATGTAACTTTACATTCTTTTTTTTTTTTTTTAGACTATGACTACATATCTTCCATCCATCTATGGTAATTACAATGTGTGAATATAAACGGTAGGACAATTCTAAAGCCCATTTAGAGATTCGCATTGTAATAGCACAATTGCTTTCAGATACAATGAAATATAATAATAAAGTTGCTCAGTTTGCCTGCCAACTGGGGATTAGGTGTTAGCATCCACAAATGAGGGAAGCCATTTGACTTTTTTTTTTCTGGGACTGTGTTACTTCAATTAGTATAATTTCTTCGAGTTCCATCCATTTACCAGCAAAGCTCATGATGTCATCTTTTTTTACTGCTGCATAGAATTCTATTGTATAGATGTACCACAGTTTTGTTATCCAGTCATCAGTTGAGGGGCATTTGGTTTGGTTCCAGCTCTTTGCTATTGTGAAGAGAGCTGCAATAGACATAGCTGTGCATGTATCTTTGCAGTAGGATGATGCATCCTGTGGGTATATACCCAGGAGTGGTATGACTGGGTCAGGTGGTAGGCTCATTTTGAGTTTTTTAAGAGTTCTCCACACTGTTTTCCACAGTGGTTGTACCAGTTTACATTCCCACCAGCAGTGGATGAGTGTTCCCCTTTCCCCACAACCTCTCCAGCATTTGGTGTCTTTTGTTTTCTGTATCTTGGCCAGTCTTATTGGAGTGAGATAATACCTTAGTGTGGTTTTAATTTGCATTTCCTTAATTATTAATGATGTTGAACACTTTTTAAGATGTTTCTCATCCATCTTTACTTCCTTACTGGTGAAGTCTCTGTTCATCTCTTTACTCCATCTTTTGAGTAGGTCATTTGTTTTCTTCTTTGTTTTTTAAGTAGCTTATATATTCTGGATGTTAATGCTTTGTCAGATGTATCAGTGCTGAAGGTTTCCTCCCACTCTGTGGGTTTTCTCTTCACCTCCTTGATTGTTTCTTTAGCTGTACAAAAGCTTTTGAGTTTGATGAGGTACCACATCTCATCTGTTGTCATTATTTCCTGTGCAGCTGCTGTTTGATTTAGAAAGTCTTTTCCTACACCTATGTCTTGTAGGTTGCTGCTGACTTTTTCTTCTATCACCTTCAGGGTTTCAGGTTTTAGGTTGAGATCTTTGATCTACTTGGAGTTGATTTTTGTACAGGGTGAAAGATAGGGGTTTAATTTTGTTCTTCTACAAATGGGGATCCAGTTTTGTCAACACCATTTGCTGAAGATACTATCTTTCCTCCATTGAGCTTTTTTGGCCCTTTTGTCAAATATGAGGTGGCTGAAGTTATATGAGCTCAAGTTTGGATCTTCAGTTTTGTTCCATTGGCCTATGGTTCTTTCTTTTTTTTTTTTTGGCCAGTACCAGTCTGTCTTTATGACCATAGCCCTGTAATATAGCTTGAAGTCTGGTAATGTAATCCTCCCAGTATCGCACTTTTCACTCAGGGTTGCTTTAGCTATTCAGGGTCTTTTATTTTTCCATATGAATTTAAGGATATTTTTCTAAGTCTGTGAAAAAGCTCATAGGGATTTCGATTGGGATTGCATTGAATCTGTACATTAATTTGGGTAGAATGGACATTTTTACTATAATAATTTTTCCAATCCATGAGCATGGGAGGTTTTTCCATCTTTTGATGTCATTTTCAATCTCCTTCAAGATTTTAAAATTTTTGTTGCAGAGGTCTTTGGTGTCTTTGGTTAGGTTTATTCCTAAGGTTTTTTTTTGTTTGTTTGTTTGTTTGTTTGTTTTTGAGGCTCTTGTGATTGGGAAGGTCTCCTTATATTTCTTCTCCAGTTGCTTATTGTTGCTGTAAAGGAAGGCTATCGATTTTTCTAGGTTTATTTTGTATCCCACCAATTTACTGAAACTTTTGATCATTTCTAAGAGATTTCTGGTGGAGTTTTTAGCATCCCTTAGGTAACCTATCATATCATCTTCAAAAAAGGGATAATTTCACATCATCTTTTCCAATTAGTACTCCTTTAATTTTGCTTTCTCAAGCATTTCAAGCACTATATTAAAGAAGAGTGGTGATAGTGGACAGCTTTGCAGTGTTCCTGCCTTTAAGGGGAACACTTCCAACTTTTATCCATTTAGGATGATGTTGGCTATAGGTTTCTTGTATATAGCTTTGATTACATTGAGGAATGATCCCTCCAGTCCAATTCCCTCTATGACTTTAAGCATGAAGGGATGCTGGATTTTGCTTCTGCATCAATTGAGAGGATCGTGTGGTTTTTGTCTTTCAGCCCATTTATGTGTTTTACAATATTTATTGATTTACACATGTTGAACCATCCCTGCATCTCTGGTATGAATCCAACCTGGTCATGATGGATGATCTTTTTGATGTGGGTCTGTATGCGATTTGCAAGTATTTTGTTGAGAATGTTTGCATCTGTGTCTGTAGTAGACAGTATGCTGAGAATTACGCATGTGCAGAGCTTGTCCCTCAACCTAACCTGCCCTAGGCAGGTGAGACCATACAAGCAGCTGGGTTGTAGACCTGGGCCAATCAAAGGAAAACAAGGGTAGAGCAGGAGTATGAATGGTACATAACCCCTAACCCTGCCCCCAATAAAGGAATCCACGACAGCTCGCCCTCTGTCTGTGTTCACACCACTCCCAGGGTCTATGTTTAACTCTGCGCCTCTCACCCCCATTCCTTTGGTCGGACGCCGAAATTCCCCAGTAGGCCTGGAGGATTGACTACATCTGGAGCCCAATGTGGTTTTTTTGACCCCCCAGTGCTGGCGAGGCACCCCCTTCCTTGGTTGGTGAGTAGGCCCTTTTTCATGTTCTTTGATTTTTGGCCTGCATTAGGGTGAGCACCTGGCCCCCACTCCCCCACCGCCAGCCATCCTCTCCTCTTCTCTAGTTTTCTGTGTGTTTGCCCTTGGCTAGAGATGTACATTCTTGCACAGCTGCTTTGTTGGTTCTTTCTCTAACAATTAACCTCCCTTCCCATTTCCTGCCCTCATGGGGAACATCCCTCCCCATGTTTGAGAGCCACAGACGGCTGCACTTAAGGCTCTCCTCCAGACACGTGGCCTTAAAGTGAAATCTTGGGACTTGGATTCATTTTGGGAGGAGGCCTTATGCATTGCCCCTTGGATCACTCCTGAAAACATTTGGGACCCCTCCATCTGGATGAGGGTCCTTTATCTTTCCCGTAAGTGTGAGGTTGTATCCAGAGTCCTTCCCCCTGCCCCATTTGTTCCTATCCTCCTAGCCATTATCACTAGCCTTAAAGACTCCTGGGCCAGGAAGTCCTTCATGAGCACAACTCTGCCTGCCACAAAAATACTGAGGAAAAGTTGGCCTTCCCTTGTGTCTGCAATTTAGAAGGTCTGGAGGAAACGGGGAGCACCCCCCCACTGACCTAATGCCTATCCCAATGGCCCCCTCATCCCCACCCAAACCCCCTGCTGAGGCCCACTGTTCTCACCTATCTATCCCTGGAGGTAGATTAGCAGGGATCCCCCTCCACCCTTCCTGCTCCCAAACTTCCGCACTCTAACAATCCCTTTCTGCATACAACCCCACCCTGCATACATTCCCAGTCAATGTAGGGCCTAATGCTGCTATTCAACCTTGGATCCCCACCCCGCTGCCTGACCTTTCCCTCATCCAGAAGGCAGCTAGAGAGTCAGGCCCTGACTCCCCTTACTTCAAACATGTCCTCACCCAGTGGGCCATTAATCTCCAAACACGTTATGAATGGTATACTCTACTTAAAGCCTGCCTTGACCCACCTGCTTTTCTTCAATGGAGGGCTGCTTATGAGAACATGACTGAAGGCCAGGCCCATACCAATATTCAATATCAACTTCCTATTATCTTAGATAATAGGCATGGCAACTTCAATGATCCCATGAGTCAGTCTCTTATTGGAATCCCAACATACTTTGATCAGGTTAAAAACATGGCCCTTCAAAGTCTTAAATCTTGTACTCCCCAAAAACCTGCCTCCTACTTTTGAAACTTAGTACAACATGCTGGGGAGCATTTCTCAGACTTCCTCACCAGGGTCACTGTGGCAGTAGACGGCCGCCCCTCCCCCCGCCCAGCATGTGATGCCCTGGTTAAGGAACTTGCCTGGGAGGGTATGAACTCTCAATGCTGTCGCCCTAGTGCACAATGAAGATCTCCATAAATGGATCATTAACCCAGCGACAGCCCCCTTTGAGGCCTTGACTGCCTCTATTCAGGCCTTATCCTCCTCCAGGGCTCATCTGACCCACCCATGTGTTGGAGTTGTGGCAAACGGGGCCATTTACACCACTGCTGCCCTGGTCACACAACTAGGCCTAAGACTCCTTGTCGCAAATGTAAACAAGGTTTTCACTGGGCTAAGGACTGCAGATCCATGGCCTTGGGTCCTTTTAACTCCTCTTGGGGCACCCCTCAGCCCCGCAAGTAAGAGGGACCCCTGCTCAAGTCCTCTGGACTATACCCATTTATGGCCACATCCCCAGATGTCCATTAAATTGGACGGCTTCCCCATTAAAGGGATTGTAGACACCGGAGCAGATGTCACCATTATCACTTCCAATGACATTTCCCCCTTCTCCACTTGGAGGTTTACACCTGGGCCCCCATTAAAGGGGCCCACTAAACAAACTATCAATGGGGTGGCATGGGAAGATTATGATGGTAATTCCGGGACCATCAAGCCCTCGTTGCTGACATCCCCTTCACCCTCTGGGGAAGGGACATCTTATTCAGTATGGGCGCTGTCCTTACTACGGATGACAGTGCCCTACTGGAGAATGTCATAGAGAAGGATAGGAGTGGGTTCTCAGGCACGGACAATCCCTTTACTAACCAGACCCTTCACCCCCCCAATTCTAAGGTCCACTGCTCCCCTAACTCCCTTGAATGGGACACTAATGACCTCATCTGGGTTGAGAAGTGGCCTATACTTGAACCAAAACTCACTGTCCTCAAGTCCTTAATTGATGAACATCTAGCATTAGAACACATTTAATTATCCCTTAGTCCTCACAATACCCCCATTTTCATTATTAAGAAAAAATCAGGAAAATATAGGCTGTTACAGGACCTCCGACAAATCAACCTCCATATGAAAAAGATGGGCTCTCCTCAGGGTGGACTTCCCTACCCGAGTTGTATCCCTCCTTCATGGCACATTGCAGTCATTGACCTCAAGGACTGCTTTTTCAGCATTCCTTTGGCAGTACAGGACTGCCCTTACTTCACATTTATAGTGTGGGAGCCCAATGTACACAAACCAGCCAATAGATACCAATGGAAAAAACTGCCTCAGGGAATGAAAAATAGCCTTAATGTTTGCCAAAATTTTGTAGCCTCAGCCTTCAACGTCCTCCCTCTGTCCTGCAAATCCATCTGCTACATGGATGACATCCTCCTAGCCCATCCCTCCCCTGATACCCTTAACCTTCAATGCCCTCCCTCCATCCTGCAAATCCACCCACTACATGGATGACATCCTCCTAGCCCATCCCTCCCCTGATACCCTTAACCTTCAATGCTCTCCCTCCATCCTGCAAATCCACCCACTACATGGATGACATCCTCCTAGCCCATCCCTCCCCTGATACCCTTAACCTCCTACTTAGAAAACTGGCCTATCTTTGGAATCCCTTGATTTGCATATCTCCCCTGATAAAATTCAACTTGCTCAGCCATATCAGTTCTTGGGCTACCAAATCTCCCAGATAACCAGATCCCTTGATCCCCATATACAGGTTAAAGATAAATACTCCCGTAATGACCTCCAAAACCTCTGCGGTAGTATCGATTGGCTCAATACCTTTCTTCCAATAGCCTCTGGGAAGCTTGACCCCCTCTTCTCCCTCCTGAAGGGGAATCACTTCCCCTTTGATATAATTTCGCTGACCCACCCCCCTGCTAAGGCTGTCATTGATGATGTTAGCAGCAGCCTCTTCTCCCTGTCCACAGACCGTTTCCAACTGGACAGGCCCCTCCTTGTCCTGGTCTTAGGGACCTTGGACGGGGTCTTTGAGGCCATCTGGCAGGATGGCCCCTTGCTCTGGCTCCACCCGTCACACAGTGATACTCACAAAATCACTCCTTACATTGAAGTCCTTCTCCTCCCTGCATTTAAAGGCAGATCCTACTGCAACCACATTTACAATCTTGAACCTGAAAACATTATTCTGCCCCTCCCTGTTGTCAAATTTAACTCCTTGTTGAGGGATTGTGCCTTGTTTCAGACACTGATGTGGGGCTATCCTGGGACACTTGACAACCACTACCCATGTGACAAATGTTTGCAGACCTTCTCCTCTATCTGTGTTGACTTTCACAGCCATTCATTCTCTAAATCCCAGCCCATTCCTAAAACACCCATTGCCTTCACCAATGCTAACAAGACCAACTTTGGCTTCATCCTTTTTTTTTTTTAATTTTATTTATTTTTGTATGTGTGTGAATATACTGTCTGCATGTAGGTTCATGCAATGCCTCGGAGGCCAGAAGAGGGTGTCAGATTCCCCTGGAACTGGAGTTAAACACGGTCCTCAGCCACCATGTGGGTGCTGGGGATAGAACCTGGGTCCTCTGTAAGAGCAGTCGGCATTCTTAACCACTACAACATCTCTCCAGCCCCTTAATTATAGGTTTACAATGGTGATGCGCCCCTTGTGTTCTTCCGGCCCAATCCTGGGTCTGTCCAATTAGGTGAGCTCCTGGCTATAGTCTAAGTGTTCTCCCGTGTCCAGAATGCCACTTTGAATGTCTTCTCAGATAGCCAATACGCTGTTCTGACCCTCTGATCTCTGTCTTTCGCCTCGGTGAATGCTTCTAACTCCACCTTAGATGTCACCTTACTTACTATCAAGGAACTGCTAGAAACCCTTAGTTTATTGAACATGTCCATTCCCACACAGGCCCAAAGGGTGTTATTGCCGAGGGTAATGCAAGTGTTGATTCCCTCATCACGACCACTCATTTGCCCCTGCTGGAGCAGGCTCAGGGCCTCCACCAGCGTTTTCACCCCCCCCACCCTGCTCGCTCCACCACCTCTACCCTGACCTGTCCCTCACTAAATGTACACATCTATCTCACTCGTGCTCCTCCTGTGCCCCACGGCCCCATTGGGACCACTCCAACATCAAGGGGTGAATCTCCATGGCCTCACCCCTAACTCCCTGTGGCAAATGGAGGTCACCCATGTCCCCTCCTTTGGAAAACTCCATATGTTCATGTGACTGTGTACTCATTCTCTAAGCTTATATATACAGTTGCGCTCTAGGGCTAGACCGCCTCCCACACCATCAAAGCTCTGAAAATGTCCATGCTTCTCATGGGGGTCCCCTGGTAGTTAAAAACGGACAATGGCTCCGCTTACACATCCAGTGCCTTTAACTCCTCCCTTGCCTCATGGGACATCAGGCACTCCACCAGCATCCTCTTTAACCCTCAAGGCCAAGCCATCATTGAGTGCACCAATCTTGCTCCATTAAGAAACACCTCTCAAGGCTCCTGCACTTCCCCATTTCCATGAACCCCCACCTCCTTCTTACCAAAACCCTTTTTACCCTTAACTTCCTTACCTTTGATGAACATGGAAACTCCCTGGCTTATAAGCACTAGGGCTCTTTCCCCCACTCCACTTCCCCTTGTACTGTGGAAGGACCCCTTATCTTCCCATTGGAGAGGCCCTGATCCCCTATTAATCCAAGTCCAAGGCTTTGCTTGTATCTTCCCAGAAACCCTCAGAGAAGCCACTATGGATCCCCTTGAGAAACATCCGCCCTTGCATGGATGTGGACCCTGGAGCTTCCTGATGGTATTGGTTTGTATCTCCCCTCTCCTTACTCCTACTTATGCTCATGACCTTGGAGTTTTCATTCCCTTGCCACCTATACTCTTACCTGTCTCCCAGGATGCTCCTGCCTTCCCAGTCCTTTACTCCTCCAACCTATCCATGGGGTTACCTCTGGCGACCCCCTGTGGCCTCTTTATTAACGTTACTGGTACTTCTTACAATCTCTCCAATATCCTCTGCTTTACTCACTCACCTGCGGGCCACCCCCATTGTATCTCCCTTCACTCCCATACCTCAGGGGATTTCAAGGGCAGTCGCTCCCAGGGCCGAGTTAGAGGCCTTTCTAAATTCCTTACCCCACACATTAGCTCCACTTCTGCCAATGGCACTGAATGCTCAGCCAAGCTTTCTATTCCCCGATGCCAGCCCATTCCCCATTATTCCTCAAAGGTTGCCCTTCCAGTGGAATGGCTTTACTGCCTAGGCCACTCTCGACCTTACCCTTTAGGCAGCACTTCCAACTTATGGATATGGTTTCAAGACCCCTGGGGTGACTCCACCTTTAGTGCTTCGAACTATAACAAACATGGCCCTATTCAGTATCTTCTTAACCCAGTCTTTGGTGAATGGTCCCTTTGTGGCCCTGCTGCCTCTTCTGATATCCGCTCATTATTCTTTCTTAATGGCACCACTTATTTTAATGGTACCTACACTTCTGAATCCTCCTTCGAGAGCTCTGTCAAAGTCACTCAGACTAAATCCTACTCCTTTGCTCCTACACCTGTCTGTGTTAAGCCACCCTTCTATTTCCTCTTGACTAATTGCTCCTCACCTATGAACTCCAGCTTAGTTAACTGCTTGGACATCTCCCCCTGCCTCTTATCTGACTGCTGGTCCTCTTCCAGAGGCTCCCTAGCACTTTTGCTCCAAAGCCTCTCTGCCCTTTGGGTCACTGTAACTAATACCACCCACTTCCACAGAGTGGAACTCATGTGCCCCACGCGGGTGTGCAGAGACTTTGGCCTTACTGCCTTCATCAGCAGCACTATTTTAATCACTCTGGCCTCAGCTACTGCTGCTGCCCCTCTTACTCAGAGTGTTATGACGGCCACCACCCTAAGCTCCATTGTGGACCTATCGGCTTGCCTCTCCAAACTCAAAACCTCATCAACTCCCATTTCCACACTGCTATCCTCAATTTACAACAGCAGATTGACCTTTTGGACAAGTAAATCCAAACACTACACACTATGGTTCAGATGTTCTGCAGCCCTAGGTTTTCCTCCTTTTGCCTGACCCTTTTTCCAGTCAACAATATATCTTGGTGCCATCAGGAGCTTGCCGACTACATTAAGGGCCCTTGGTCCCAAAAGTTCATGAATTACGCCTTGATCCTTCATTCCCAAATTATCTCCCTTAACTCTGCCTGCCCTGAGGTCATAGCCTTTGATACTAGCTTTGCTTCACAGGTGTGGTCTAAGCTAAAGTCCATTTTTGACCCTGCTACATTGGTCCCCTGGGGCGTCCTCTGCCTCCTGCCCCTATTCTTCCTTTTTCTCTTCAGGTGTCTGTTTCCCTCTGCCTGCAGCCAACACCAAGTCAACAAAACAAAGGCCCATGTCCTCTCAGCAATGGTCAATAGGAACTCTGCATGCACCCCTCCTGATGAGGTGATGCACATCTGGCTTTCATCCACCCACAATTCATGGGAATGAGCTTGTCTCTCCCCTATGCAGTACAGCTCCTGGCCTCTTCCCTCAGTAGCTGGCCAGTCAAAGAATGGTAAAATCCTGCAAAACCAGGGCAACCTAGGCCAGACGCAGTCAAATGTTGGTATGCCAAAGGTGGGGTCAACAAGTTTCGGGCACAGCACCCGAGCTCCCACAGGACTGCTCCTCACACAAAATTAAAAACGAAGGGTGGAAATGTAGTAGACAGTATGCTGCGAATTATGCATGCACAGAGCTTGTCCCTCAACCTAACCTGCCCTAGGCAGGTGAGACCATACAAGCAGCTGAGTTGCAGACCTGGGCCAATCAGAAGATGAGAAGAGCAGAGCAGGAATGTGAACAGTACATAACCCCTAACCCTGCCCCCAATAAACAAGTCCCGACAGCTCGCCCTCTCTCTGCGTTCACCTGACTCCCAGGGTCTGTGTTTTGACTCTGTGCCTCTCACCCCCATTCCTTCAGTCAGATGTGGAAATTCCCCAGCAGGCCTCGGGGATTGACTACATGTGTTCATTAATGATATGGGTTTATAGTTTTTCTTTCTTGTTTATGTCTTTGCCTAGTTTTTTGTATTAGAGTGATGCTGGCTACATACAAGAATTTGGTATATTTCCATCTGTCTCTATCCTTCTGAAAAGTTTGAGTATTGATGGTTGTAAGACCTCTTTAAATGTTTTATAGAATTCTGCTGTGAAACCATCTGGGCCTGGGCTTTTATAGTTGGTAGGCTTTTTAATACATCTTCAATTTCCTCGAGTATTATGGGTGTGTTTAAGCTGTCAATCTCTTCTTCCTTAAGCTTTGGCAGTTCCCAGGATTTCAGATATTCATCCATTTATCTTAGGTTTTCAAATTTAATAGAGTATAGGTTTTTGAAGTATTCTTGTATGATTGATTGGATCTTTTCTTTATCTGTTTTGATGTTTCTCCTTTCATCACAAATGCTATTGATTTGGGGTTGCTTTTTCTTTCTTTTGGTTAACTGGGCTAGAGGTCTATTTTGTTTATCTTTTCAAAGAACCATCTTTTGTATTCATTGATTTTTTTTTTGTATTGTTTTCTTTGTTTCTATTTCATTGATTTCTGCTCTGATTTTTGTTATTTCTTCCTGTCTGTTGGGTTTAGGGTTCATTTGTTGTTGTCTTTCAAGTGTTCTTAGCTGCAGTGTTAGATCATTTACTTGTTCTCTTTCTGTTTTTTTTTTTTTTAATGTGGACACTTAGGACTATAAATTTCTCTCTTAGGACTGACTTTAATGTATCCCACAGGTTTTGTTGCATTGTATTGTCATTTTCATTTAGTTCCATGAATGCTTTTGTTTCATTCTTTATTTCTTCTCTGACCCACTCATTGCTCAGGACTGTGTTGTTTAGTCTCCATTTGTTCTTATAGTTAGTAAGGCTTACCCTGGTGTTAATATTCAGCTCTATTGCACTATGTTCTGATAGAATGCATGGAATAATTTCAATCCTTTTGTATTTATTGAGGTTTCTCTTGTGTCCCAGTATATGGTCAATTTTGGAGGATGTTCCATGGGTGCTGAGTAGAAAGTATATTCTGTGGTGTTTGGATGGAATATTCTGTAGATATCTGTGAGGTCCATTTGGTGTATCGCATTGTTCAGTTCTGATGTCTCTCTGTTTATTTTTTGTCCAGTTGACCTATCCAGGGGGCTCAGTGAGGTATCAAAGTCCCTCACTATTAGTATGCTGGGATTAATCTGTGTCTTGAGGTCCTGAAGGATTGTGTTTATAAAGTTCAATGTACAGGAGTTTGGTACATAAATATTTAAGATTGTGAATTCTTCTTGGTTAATTGTTCCATTGATAAGGATATAATGGCCCTCTTTCTCTTTTCTGA
This sequence comes from Rhizomys pruinosus, assembly GCA_009823505.1. Taxonomy (NCBI): domain Eukaryota; kingdom Metazoa; phylum Chordata; class Mammalia; order Rodentia; family Spalacidae; genus Rhizomys; species Rhizomys pruinosus. The sequence continues at coordinate 209,106 of VZQC01007491.1, forward strand.
TTAATCTTACTCTGAGGTCTATTTTGTCTGATATTAGAATAGCCACTCCTGCTTGATTTTTGGTACCATTTGCTTGGAATACTTTTTTCCATCCTTTCACTCTAAAGTGGTATCTGTCCTTGAGGGTGAGATGGGTTTCTTGGAGGCAGCATATAGATGGATTCTGTTTCCTAATCCATTCCCCCAGTCTATGTCTTTTGATTGGGGAGTTTAGACCATTAATATTTAAGGTTATTACTGAGAGATGTGTGTTGTTTCCTTTCAACTTATTTTTCATTTGTATTCTTGGTCTAGGTATTTATTTACTTTGTTATGCTTTTGGTAATTTCTCTCTTGGGTTGCTTAAGGATAGTTGCTCCTTTCCTCTGTCCTTTTAATTGCTTCTAGTATTTTCTGAAGTGTTGGGTTTTTTTTTTTTTATATGTGTTCTTTCATTTTGTTTATGTCATGAAAGATTTTTCTTTCTCCTTCAATTATGATTGACATTTTTGCTGGGTTGGCATCTAAAGTCATTTAGTACTAGGAATACTTTGGCCCATGTTCTTCTGGCTTTCTTGGCTTGCACTGAGAAGTCAGGTGTGATTCTGATGGGTTTTCCTTTATATGTAACTTGTTGTTTTTCTCTTGTGGCTTTCAGTATTTTGTCCTTGTTTTGAGCATCTAGTGTTTTAACTATGACATGATATGGTGTATTTCTTTTCTGGTCTTGTCTATTTGGTGTTCTATGTGCTTCTTGTATTTCTATGGGTTTGTCTTTTTTCAGTTTGGGGAAGTTTTCTTCCATTATTCTGTTGAAGATCTGATCAATACCATTCTCTTGGGATTCTTCTCCTTCCTCTAGCCCTATGATGCGGAGATTGGTCTTTTCATAGTGTCCCACATTTCCTGGTTGTTCCACTCTTGTGTTTTTTAAACTTTTCATAATCTTTACTTGAGGTTTCTAGCTGTGGTTTGTTATCCTGTATGTCTGATATTCTTTTTTCTGCTTCATCCATTCTGCTTCTGAGGCTTTTTCCCATCCTTTCCTGCTTATTGGTTGAATGTTCAATTTCCTTTTTTATTTCATCCTCTGATTTCTTCAGTATGTCCACTTCCTTTTGGAGGTTTTCATTCTCTTCTTGTAGCTCCTTGCTTTGCTGGTCAGTTTCTTTTTCCTTTCAGCCTGAGATCTTTTCAATGTTTCCACTTCCTTCCAGAGTTTGTCATTCTCTCCCTCTAGGTCTTTTCAGAGTTTGTATTTCTCTTCCTCTAGTTCTTTTCTGAGTTTGTCAATCTCTCCTTTTAGTTCTTTCTTGAGTTTATCATTCTTTCCTTCTACTTCCTTCATGAGTTTTTCATTCTCTCCCTTTAGTTCTCTGATTTGTTCTTTATAGTCTTTGAATATGTCTGCAATTGTTCTTCTAAAGTCGGTGTCTTGGTTTCCTTCCAGGGAGATCTCATTGTTGGGATCTTCTACAAGATTGGTTGAGTTTGGTGGAGATTTATTTTGAGCTTTTCCCATACTGTTGTTTTTCCGTTGTGTTTTTAGCATGAGTATTTTTGTTGTTGTCATTGTTTTCCCCCTTTGTTTATTTGTTTGCCTTCTGTTGCTAATCTCAAATGTTAATATGGGGGATTGGTTGGTCACTCAGTTTGCTTCCTATTGGATTCTTCCTCAGTTTTGGCTATGCAGCCTCAAATCACTGACACTGCTGGATCCTCTCAACAGCAATAAACCACAGCACCAGCAGTTTATACTTTCCACCACAGTACCAGTAGCTTGAGTGGGGAGAGGGGGGGTTGAATCCTTTGGCCTGTGCACTGGTCCCTACCTGGGTGGCTGGGCACAGAGTGTGTGCACCCCTCGCTGACCATCTATCCATGCACGCAGTTCCTCTCTATGGTTCTAGTGTTGGGAGGCTGCTGAGGTGGGCTGCCAATGGCCTGAATGGCACAGACCAACCTGGGTGGCTGGGCACGGAGTGTGTGTGCCCCTCACTGACCTTCTATCCACACATGCCCTGACCTAATTTTTCATATTTTCATTGGACAGACCAACATGCTCTTCAACACACTGTCCAATTTCCCTTCTAATTTAAGGTTTTATTATATATATTAGTATTTATTTTATTTTTTGCATATATGTCTGTATGGACAGCAGGGAAAATAAATGAATGTGAGCTAGGTGCCCTAGGAGGCCAGAGACATTGGATTCCCTGGTGCCAAAATCATAGGCAGATGTGAGATCCTTGATTTTGGTAAACTCTGCAAGAGCACTACACATTGAGCCATCTCTCCAACCATAATTTAATATTTTCAAAGAAAATTGGAAACAGAAACAATTTATTTTCAATATTCCTCTTGATTTTAGAGTATCTATTTCTTTATTAATAAAAATGAATCATTATGTAATAAAATTATGTAGGCCAAATAAACTACACACATAATAGCTTATTTATAGTGAAAGAGAGAAAGATAAAGAGAGAGGGAGAACCTATACAGAAAGAGGCAGAGACACAGGGTCTCTCTATGCATCTCATATTAGCCTTGAACTCCCAGTCTTCATGGGTCAGCCTCCTAGCTGCTGGTATTACAGTTGTGAGCCACTGTGAAAAGTTAGCTTTGAATACATTAATACAGTTGCTGTAAGGGGAGTAATATTCCCCCTGATAATATTTACCTTTTAATCTCCAGAACTTCAAATATATTAGTTTCCATGGTGAAAGGAACATTGTACAATGATTAAGTTGCTTGGGATGGGAAGGAGATAATGAATTACCCACACAGCCCCAATGTAATTCCAAGAGTTTAAAGGAATCAGGACTCAGAAAAGGAGAAGTGGCAGAAGCACCAGAGCTCTAAGTCAGAAAACACTTTGACTATGAGACAATGCTGACTTTGCAAATGGAAGAAGAAACCGTGAGCCAAGGCACCAAAACAACCACTTGAAACATGAAAAGATCAGGCACCAGCCTTCCCTTAGAGCTTCAGTATCAAAGTTGCCATCAAATTGTGGCAGCATAATTTTAATTCAGCACGATTTCGGTCTTCCAAAAATTTGCATTGTTTCAAGTTACTAAAGTGGTGGCCTTGTGTTAGTTATGGCAGCAATAAGAAATGAACACATTGATTTATTGATGTATAATATTTAGGGTTCCCCTTTAATATATAGTTATCACTTTTTAACCTGTAATTAAAAAGATAGTTTCAGGTATGGTGTCTCTGTCCTGCAATCTCAGCACTTTAGAATCTTAGGCAGGAGGATGGTCATGAGTTTGAAGCCAACTTGCAAAACAGTGAGTTGTAGTCCCACCTAGGCTACAGCATGAGACCTGTCTCAAAGGTCCAAAGCAATAATAATAATTTAACCTAAAATTCTAATACACTGTTTCCTCACCAATTCCACAACCATTTATTTTGGAGACTGTAGTGACTTTCCTCCTCTGTGACCAACACCTGACAAAAAGCAACATTAGGGAAAGGTTTATTTTGATTCAGTTTTGAGGGGCTCTAAGTCCATCATGGCAGGGGAGGCAGAGTGTGGGACCTGTTCACCCATAATGATAGGGGCTTGACGCTGCTGACTCATGTCTGCAAATCAGAAAACAGAGACATGGGTCCAGCTGCTCTCCTGTGATCCATCATCTACCAGCTGGGCCTCATGTCTCAAGCCAGTGCCACTAGCTGGGGACTGAGGGTTCAAACACATGAGGAACCTTTGACATTCAAACTGCAATAAAATTTATCCTGAACTTGCAAGTTTTAGCCAATCTCTTTCCATGCCTTGATACAGCAAAAGCTATTGAAGAAAATAATTTCTGTAGCAAATAGCACACTGCCCCATGTCCACCTAAGAGTAAAACCCAATGAGGCATTACAATGCTCCCAGAAAAGAAAGTCTTTGTTGCAGAGTAATGGTTAAAGCCTAGGTGGCCGAGCCAGACTGCTGGCACACAAATGATGGTTCTACTCCTTGCCAGCAGTGCAACTTAGTGAGACTCATTTCCTACTATTGAAAAATAAAACAATTTGAGATCCTGTCTCACAGAGGTTTTGTGGGCATTAGCTGAATCGACTCACATAAACAATTTACCCCAGCGCCTAGCACAAAGCATGTATAAGCACCCAGCAAGGACATATAATTGCTGAGTTACTATGATTGTTAACATCAGTTCGCTCTTCAAAAGGAAATACATTCATACTCATGCAATGTTAATCATTGTCTTTATTTTGCCAAGTACAATAATTTTTGTATCTTTTTTAAAAATATTATTTATATTTTTTCTATGTCTATGTACTGTCTGCATGTAGGGATAGCTCAGCCATTAAAGGCTCAGGCTAACAACCAAAAATATAAGAGTTCGGTTCCCAGTATTAATTTTTTAATCAATAGTCAATTTATATTTTCCAATGTGTTTTTAGGTCTTGATATAGTTCAGTTTGGAAGTTTGCTTTGTTTTGCAGAGAATTTTCCTGGGGGGTGGGTGGGGTTCTCATACACCTAGCATCTGGCTCCAACTCTGCTTCAAGTTCCCTGGGTACTAGGCAAGGTAAGAAGCTGACTCCCCAATCTTGATTTCAGGAAAGACTAGAGAATTTATTAAGCTTGCCTACAAAGTAATGGAGAAAAGTGTACACTCACCAGCCAAGCAGCAGTTCTCCTTTCCCAACATGGCCAACTGGACTCCTGGAATGAATGAATTCTCTACCATAAGCCCATGATGTTGAAATGCCAAGAGAGCCCCAGAGTGTGGTGGGTTTTTATATGACCCAGCTGCATCCCATAGTTCCAGAATTCTGTGCACCTTCCTGAGATGTTTGCAGGAAAGCAGCTTTACTTCACTCCCACAAGCATTGTGGGAACCTCTCTGCAGGCTAAGCTTTGCCCTTAGTCCCTCCCTCTAAGTAAAGCAGACTCCATAGTTTGCAGCTTGTCTGATGATAAATCCATTTCAAAAAAGATATATTTTATCTCATACCTTATATATACAAAGGCCCTGTGTTACATCCACAACACTATGAAAAGTAGCATTTGTTTAAAAAAAATTATATGTTCTCCTTTTCAAAGAAACAGGGTAGAATTTTCCTAAATGATGCTCTATCAACATTCATTAACTATATCATAAAAATACTATACCAAATGGCTAGTCTGGAAGTTCTTCTCTCCACATCATAAAAATTTAATACACAGTCCTCCATCACCAAGTCTAAGTATCCATCCCATGGAATAAATCACTATTGCAAACATGAGAACCACTTTATTTCATGATAGCTTTACATATGATTCAGGTTCTTTGTTACTGCTACCTTTCGGTGTGATGAAATATTTTAGGGGCTGGGGTGATGGCTCAGTTGGTAAAGTTCTTGTCTTGCAAGTAAAAGGACTTGAGTATAATTTTCAAAATTCACATAAAAATTTCAACTATATTGGTGCATTGTTATAACCCCAGTGCTGAAGAGGTAGATGCCTAAGGATCCTTGTGGTTTTCATAACTGCTGGTCTAATTGGTGAGCCAATGAAAGACTGTCTCAACAGACATAGATGGCATTCCTGAAGATGACATCAGACTTGTTCTCTGGCCTTTTATTAGTTATTCTCTGTTCCTGTCATAAAGCACCATGACCAAGGCGACTTATGGAAGAGTTTATTTTGGCTTACATTTCCAGAAGGATAATCGTCCATCATGGGGAAGAGGCATGACAGAAGGTACTAGGAGCCAAAAGCTGACAGCTTTCATCTCCAAGCAGGCACACGAAGAAAAGAGAGAGGAAGTATTGCCAGACTATGGACTCTCAAAGCCCTTTCCCAGGGACATGCTTCCTCCAGCCTGGACACAGGTCTCAAAGATTCCGTGATCCCCTATAAACAATGCCAGCAACTGTGTTCAAATACTTGAGTCTGTGAGGGACACTTCTCATTCAAATCACAAGCCCCCAAATATATGTACCTACCCATATGCACACACACACACACACACACACACACACACACACACACACACACACATTTAAAAATGACTGGGGAAATGGCTAAATCAGATTGGTAAAGTGCTTTCTATATAAGCATGAGGATCTGAATTTGGT
>VZQC01007495.1:31412-51566 GCA_009823505.1 Rhizomys pruinosus
TAGGTTTGGTAGAGCTTGGTGCAGGATTATCCTGTGCCTTTCCCATGTAGTCCCTTTGTTGTGTCCCTGGCATGTGGGCTTCCCTTTTGTGGTTCAGATCACAAATACCTTTTCACTATGTTAGTGGATGGTTTTGCTTTCCTCCTTCAGATGCTTTTTTTCCCTTTCCTCCTCCTTGTTTATGGAGTATTGACTTGTCTAGTTTTCAATTTTGTTTATATATTGGATATTGGAAGCCAAAGCACTCTTCTCTTCTTGTTCTGAAGGTTCTCCAAAAAAAAAGGTCCACTTGGATTCTCACCGATCTCCTGCAAAGCCAAAGGGTGGTCCCGCCCAGAAGTCCTCAGAGACACGGCCCCCTAGCTGCAGCCCCAGAAAGAGCCCACCTCCAAAAGTACTTGCCCAAGTGACTTCCGGGCAGCCTGCACAAAGGTGCAGAGTCACTGACCCAAATCGGCTGACCCAGCCTGATACTTTTAATTATGGTATATTTTAGAAAATGCTTGGACAAAAGCTCAAACAGCATTGTATAAGAAATACTAAGAAGCATTCTTTCCAGCCAGTGCCAAGTGATGGGCATCTCTCAGGACAACTGGCACACGCACTGCAAGATGGGGGCAAGAGAAAGCCCCACCACAAGAAGCAGAAGTGTGAGCTCAGACAGCCTGCATTGAACACAAGGACTGGCTCATGCTGGATTCTGAGGAGGCAATAACTACCATGCCCTGAGATTGGATGTGGGGAACTTCTCCTGGGGCTCTAGAGTGTTGTACTTGCAAAACAAGGATCATTGATCTTGTCTACAATGCATACAATAATTAGCTGGTCCAAACCAAGACCCTAAATGAAAAAGGAAATGGAATATTCATCCAATCAGCAGGAAAGGATGGGAAAAAGCCTCAGAAGCAGAATGGATGAAGCAGAAAAAAGGATATCAGACCTACAGGAGAACACAGTGCAGCTAGAAACCTCAAGTAAAGATTACGAAAAATTTAAGAAAACACAAAAGTGGAGCAATCAGGAAATGTGGGACACTATAAAGGATTATGGTGCTAAGGACCCAATACAACCCCTCTAGCGGAGATCATTCCATCTTGGAGACACCAACTGTGGTTCATTCTTGTGAACTTCCTTCAAGGATTTGAAGGCCACATAATGAGAGGGAGAGATGAGTTGCCAACCCAGGTTTTCCTCGTTCTGCCTGACCCCCTACCAAGTCCTCAATATTACATGTCTACATGGTGATCTTGGTGACATTATTAAAGGCCCCTGGTCACAACAGTTTATTAACTGTGGGGACTCCACCAAGATTTGTGGCGGGGGCCCACTTAGTCCTAGTATGACCCATGTGGAAAATACACAGAGGAAAGCACACCACGTGTACGCAGGTTGAGGTTCAAATGCAGAGAGAGATTTTATTCCAACATACACATAGAAAATAAATAAATAAAAATTAAAAAAAATATCCACATGACTCAATTCTCAGGGCCAAATCCTAAATCTTTTCGTCACTACACCCCACCCCATGGGTGTGGCCAAGAAGGTACCATTGGCTTAGAATGCAACCCATCTTAACTAAGTTTTCCCACAATTAACTACACCTTGACCGTTGGTTCTCAAGTTGTCTCCCTTAACTCTACCTGCCCCGATACTAGCTTTGTTTCACAGGTGTGGTATAAGCTAAAGTCCATTTTTGATCCTGCTACATTGATCACCTGGGGCATCCTCTAACTCCTGACCTTTCTCTGTCTTTTTCTCTTCAGGTGTCTGTTTTGCTTTGCCCACAGCCAATGCCAGGTCAACAAAACAATGGTCCAGGTCCCCTCAGCAATGGTCAATAGGGACTCTGCATACACCCCTCCCGATGAGGTGATTTGCATCTGGGTCTCATCAATCCACAATTCACGGAAATGAGCTTGTCTCTCCCCTCTGCAGTACCACTCCTCGCCTCTTCCCTAGGTGGCTGGCCAGTCAAAGATGGCCAGCAAGACTCTGCAAAACCAGGGCAACCTAAGACAGATTCAGTCAAATATTGGAATGCCAGAGGTGGAGTCAATAAGGTTTGGGCATAGCACCAGAGCTCTCACTGGACCCGTCATCATGCAAAATTAAATACAAAGGGTGGAAATGTAGGAGCCAATGTGCTGAGAATTATGCATGCGCAGAGCTTGTCCCTCATCAACGTAACCTGCCCTAGGCCAGGCGAGACCATACAAACAGCCGAGTTGCAGACCTGGGCCAAACACAAGGCAACACGACACTCCATTAAGTGGAGAGCAGGAATGCAAACAGCACATAAATCCTAACCTTGCCCCCAATAAACGGGTCCGTGACAGGTCGCCCTCTGTCTGCGTTCACTTGATTCCCAGGTTCTCTGTCTTGACTCTGTGTCTCTCACACAGTTTCCTTCATGGTTGGACCCTGAAATTCCCCAGCAGGTCTGGGGGATTGTCTACATGACATAAACAAAATGAAAGAACACATGTCAAAAAAATCAACACTTCAGACAATACTTGAAGAAATTAGAAGAACAGAGGAAAGGAGCAACTATCCTCAAGCAACCCAAGAGAGAAATGACCAAAAGCATAACAGAGTAAATAAATACCTAGACCAAGAATGCAAACGAAAAATAAGTTGAAAGGAAACAACACACATCTGTCAATAATAACCTTAAATATTAATGCTCTAAACTCCACAATCAAAAGACATAAGACATAGACTGGGAGAATGGATCAGGAAACAGAATCCATCTATATGCTGCCTACAAGAAACCCATGTCACCCTCAAGGAGAGACAGCATCTTAGAGTAAAAGGAGGGAAAAATTATTCCAAGCAAATGGTACCAAAAAGCAAGCAGGGGTGGCTATTCTAATATTAGACAAAATAGACCTCAGAGTAAAATTAATCAGAAAAGACAAAAAGGGCCATTATATCCTTATCAACAGAACAATTAACCAGGAAGATTTCACAATCTTAAATGCTTATGCACCAAACTCTGGTGCACCAAACTTTATAAACACAATCCTTCAGGACCTCAAGACACAGATTAATCCCTAATAGTGGGGGACTTCAATACCCCACTGAGTCCCTTGGATAGGTCAACTGGACAAAAAATAAACAGAAAGACATCAGAGCTGAACAATACAATACACCAAATGGACATTACAGATATCTACAGAATATTCCACCTGAACACCAGAGAATCTACTTTTTACTCAGCACCCCATGGAACATTCTCCAAAATTGACCACATACTGGGACACAAAAGAAATCTCAACAAATACAAAATGATTGAAATTATTTCATGCATTCTATAAGACCACAGTGAAATAAAGCTCAATATTAACACCAGGATAAGCCCTACTAACTATAATAACACATGGAGATTAAACAACACAATCTTGAATAATGAGTGGGTCAGGGAAGAAACAAAGAATGAAATAAAAGCATTCCTGTAACGAAAAGAAAATGACAATATAACACAACGAAATCTGTGGGATACATTAAAATCAGTCCTAAGAGGGAAATTTATAACCCTAAGTGCCCACATTAAAAAAAAAAGAGAAAAAATAAATGATCTAACACTGCAGCTAAAAACACTTTAGAGACAACAACAAATGAACCCTAAACCCAGCAGACAGGAATAAACAATAAAAATCAGAGTAGAAATCAACAAAATAGAAACAAAGAAAACAATACAAAAAAATCAATAACTCCAAAAGCTGGTTCTTTGAAAAGATAAACAAAACAGACAGATCTCCAACCCAGTTAACCAAAAGAAAGAAAGAGCAACTCCAAATCAATAGCATTTGTGATGAAAGGTGAAACATCACAACAGATAAAAGATGCAATCATACAAGAATACTTCAAAAACCTATACTCTACTAAATTTGAAAACCTAAGAGAAATGGATGAATATCTGAAATCCTGGGATTTGCCAAAGCTTAACCAAGAAGAGATTGACAGCTTAAACAGACCCATAATACTTGAGGAAATTGAAGATGTACTAAAAAGCCTCCCAACTAAAAAAAGCCCAGGCCCAGATGGTTTCACAGCAGAACATTTAAAAAGGTCTTACAACTATTACTACTCAAACTTTTCAGAAGGATACAGAGGGAAATATCCCAATTCCTTCTATGAAACCAACATCACTCTAATAGCAAATCCAGAAAGAAAGAAAACTATAGACCCATCTCATTAATGAACACAGAAGCAAAAATTCTCAACAAAATACTTGCAAATCTCATACAGACCCACATCAAAAGGATCATACATCATGACAAATTTGGATTTATACCAGAAATGCAGGGATGGTTCAGCATAGTTAATCAATAAATATCATAAACATATAAATGAACTGAAAGACAAAACCACACGATCATCTCAATTGACAGAAAAAAGCCTTCTACAAAATCTAGCATCTCTTCATGCTTAAAGTCCTAGAGGGAATTGGACTGGAGGGATAATTCCTCAATGTAATCAAAGCCATGTACAACAAACCCACAGCCAATATCATCCTAAATGGAGAAAAGTTGGAAGCATTTGCCTTAAAGGCAGGAACATGGCAATACTGTCCACTATGACCACTCCTCCTTAACATAGTGCTTGAAATGCTTGCTAGGACAAGAGAGAGAAATGAAAGAGTACTAATCAGAAAAGAAGTTAAGCTATCCCTTTTTGCAGATGATATGATAGTTTACCTAAGGGATGCAAAAAACTCCACCAGAAAACTAGAAACGATTAAAATTTCAGTAAAGTGGCAGGATACAAAATAAACAGAAAAATCAGTACATTTTCTTTACATCAACAATAAGCAACTGGAGAAGGAATATAAGGAGACTTTCCCAATCACAATAACTTCAAAAAAGTACCCGGGAATAAACCTAACCAAAGACACCAAAGACCTCTACAACAAAAATTCTGAAACCCTGAAGAAGGAGACTGAAAATGATATCAAAAAATGGAAAGACCACCCATGTTCATGGATTGGAAAAATTAATATAGTAAAATTATTTTTTTCACAGACTTGGAAAAAAAATCCTTAAATTCATATGGAAAAGCAAAAGATAAGGAATAGATAAAGCAACCCTGAGCAAAAAGTGCAATACAGGGGGGATTACCTTACCAGACTTCAAGCCATATTACAGGGCTATAGTCCTAAAGAAAGCTTGGTACTGGCAAAAACAAAACAAGACAAAACAAACAAACAAACAACCCAGGAAAACAGACCCATTGACCAATGGAACAAAATTGAAGATCCAAACTTGAGCTCATATAACTTCAGCCACCTCATATTTGACAAAGGGGCCAAAAAAGCTCAATGGAGGAAAGATAGCATCTTCAGGAAATGGTGTTGGAAAAACTGTATCACCATTTGTACAAGAACAAAATTAAACCCCTACCTCTCACCCTGTACAAAAATAAACTCCAAGTGGATCAAATGTCTCAATCTGAAACCTGAAACACTGAAGATGATAGAAGAAAAAGTTGGCAGCAACTCACAAATCATAGACATAGGAGAAGACTTTCTAAGTCAAACAGCAGTTGCACAGGAAATAAGGACAACAGCTGACAAGTGGGACCTCATCAAACTCAAAAACTTTTGTACAGCTAAAGAAACAATCAAGGAAGTGAAAAGAAAACCCACAGAGTGGGAGAAAACCTTCATCACTGATATCTGACAGAGCATTAACATCCAGAATATATAAACTACTTTAAAACAAAGAAGAAATCAAATGACCTACTCAAAAGATGGAATAATGAGATGAACAGAGACTTCACCAGTAAGGAAGTAAAATGGCTGAGAAACATCTTAAAAAGTATTCAATATCATTAATCATTAAGGAAATGCAAATTAAAACCACACTAAGGTATCATCTCACTCCAATAAGACTGGCCAAGATCAAGAACACAAAAGACACCAAATGCTGGAGAGGATGTGGGGAAAGAGGAACATTCATCCACTGTTGATGGGAATGTAAACTCACACAATCACTGTGGAAAGCAGTGTGGAGAATCCCTAGAAGACTCAGCCATACCACTCCTGGGTATATACCCTCAAGACACATCCTACCACAAAGATACATGCACACCAAGTTTATTGAGCTCTCTTCACAATACCAAAAGAGCTGGAACCAACCCAAATGCCCCTCAACTGATGACTGGAAAAGAAAAATGTGGTAAATCTCCACAATGGAGTTCTACACAGTGGTAAAGAAAGATGACATCATGAACTTTGCAGGTAAATGGATGGAACTTGAAGCCATTTTCCCAAGTGAAGTAACAGCATCCCAGGGGGAAAAAAAAGTGAATGATTTCCCTCATTTGTGGATGCTAACACCAAATCCTCAGTTGGCAGGCAAACTGAGCAACTTTATTATTATATTTCATTGTATCTGAAAACAACTGTGCTATTATAATGTGAATCTCTTAATGGGATTTAGAATTGACCTACTACTTGTATTCACACATTGTAATTACCATATATGGGTGGAAGATATATATTCATATTCTAAAAAAATGTAAAGTTATACTTATTTTTACCTCCATGCAACTTTACTGTTAAAATGTGAATCCCTAAATGTGTTTTGGAATTAACCTATAGTTTAATTTCAGATTTTGTAATTTTGATTTATGTGGGAAGTGTATATATATATATATATATATATATATGTATTCATATTTTGGAATAACATAAAATTAAAGGGAACAAAAAAAAGAAAGAGAAAAACCTATTCAAAGAACTGACCAAAACAGTAAACTTCTGCATCAAAAAGGTTATAAAAGACTGAGAAAAAGATGCGAGATAGGACTTAACATGTATGACAGAATCCATGAGCTCTGGTGGGGGGCTGGGGGTGTGAGGGGTGGGTATGGATGGGGGAATGAGTCTAAATTTGATTGAGACATATTGTATGAAATGCACTCAATAAAAATTAACTTAAAAAAGAAAAGAAATACTAAGAAGCACTCCCATAAAATAAATACTGTGATTAGACACGTCATGACAAACTAGTTTTCTTCTCATTCTTTGGATTTTATATTACTCTAAAATATGCATATACATCCTCCACCCATATACCCCAAATTCCAAAGTCTGAAAATAAATGGTAGGTTAATTCTAGAATCTGTTAAGGGATTCACAATATATGAACACAGTTGCTTTCAGATCATGAGGAATATAACATTAATGTTGTTCAGTTTGCCTTAGAACTAGGTACTTGGTGCTAGCATCCACAGATGAGGGATACAATTCATCACTTGTTTTTCTGGGACTGTGTTACTCACTTAACATAATGTCTTCTAGTTCCATCCATTTACCTGCAAAGTTCATGATGTCATCTTTCTTTACCACTGCATAGAACTCCATTGTGTAGATGTACCATATTTTCTCTAACTACTCATCAGTTGAGGATCCCTTGGGTTGGTTCCAGCTCTGCTATTGTGAAGAGAGCTGCTATAAACATGGCTGTGCATGTATCTCTGCAGTAGGATGAGTCTTGTGTGTTTATACCCAGGAGTGGTATGACTGGGTCAGGTGGTAAGCTCATTTTGAGTCTTTTAAGTGTTCTCCATACTGCTTTACATAGTGATTGTATGAGTTTACATTCCCATCAGCAGTGGGTGAGTGTTCCCCTTTCCCCATAAACTATCCAGCATTTGGTATCATTTGTTTTCTTGATCCTAGCCAGTCTTATTGGAGTGAGATGATATCTTAAAGTAGTTTTAATTTGCATTTCCTTAATTATTAGTGATGTTGAACACTTTTTAAGATGTTTTTCAAGCATCTCTATTTCCTCACTTATGAAGTCTCTGATCAGCTCTTTACTCCATCTTTTGAGTGAGTCATTTGTTTTCTTTCTTCTTTGTTTTTTGAGTAGTTTATATATTCTGGAAGTTAATGCTTTGTCTGATGTATTATCAGTGAAGGTTTCCTCCCACTCTGTGGGTTTTCTCTTCACTTCCCTGATTGTTTCTTTCACTGTACAGAAGCTTTTTAGTCTAATGAGGTCCCACTTTGTCAATTGTGGACCTTATTTCCTGGCCAGCTGTTCACTGATTTAGAAAGACTTTTCCTATTCCTATGTCTTGTAGGTTGCTGCCAACTTTTTCTTCTATCATCTTCAGAGTTTTGGATTTCATGTTGAGGTCTTTGATCCATTTGGAGGTGATTTTTGTAAAGGGCAAGAGGTAGGGGTTTAATTTTATTCTTCTATAAGTGTCAATCCAGTTTTGCCAACATCATTTTCTGGAGATGTTGTCTTTCCTCCATTGTGTCTTCTTGGACGCTTGTCAAATATGAGGTGGCTGAAATGGTATGTGCTCAATTTTGGATTTTCAGTTTTGTTCCATTGGTCAACGCATCTGTTTCTGTGCCAGTACCAAGCTGTTTTTTATGACTATAGCCCTGTAGTATAGACTGAAGTCTGGTATAGAGATCTCTCCTGTATTGCTTTTTTTTGCTCAGGGTTGCTTTGGCTATTTGAGATCTTTCATTTTTCAATATGAAATTAAAGATTTTTTTCCAAGTTTGTGAAGAAACTCTTGGGGATTTTAATTGGGATTGCACTGAATCTGTATATTAATTTGGGTAGAACAGACATTGTTACTATATGAATTTTTCCAATCCATGAGTATGGGAGGTCTTTCCATCTTCTGATGTCTTCTTCAATTTCCTTTTTCAGAGGTTTAAATTTTTTGTTTTATCACAGTGCATCCTCTGAAAAAAATTTGTTTCAGAGATCTTTGGTGTCTTTGGTTAAGTTTGTTCCTAGGTATTTTATTGTTTTTGAGGCTATTGTGAGTGGGAATGTCTCTTTGCATTCCTTCTTCAGTTGCTTGTTATTGGTGTAAAGAAAGGCTACTGATTTTTCTAGGTTAATTTTGTATCCTGCCACTGTACTGAAACTCTTAATCGTTTCTAGGAGTTTTATGGTAGAGTATTTAGCATCCCTTAGGTAAACTATCGTATGGTCTACAAAAAGGGATAGCTTGACTTCCTTTTTGCCAGTTAGTACTCCTTTAATTTCATTTTCTTGCCTTATTGCCCTAGCAATTGTTTCAAGTTCTATATTGAAGAGGAGTGGTGATAGGGTACAGGCTTGCCAAGTTCCTACCTTTATGGGGAATGCTTATGACTTTTCTCAATTTGGGATTATGTTGGTTGTGAGTTTCTTGTATATGGTTTTGATTACATTGAGGAATGATCCCTCCAGTTCCCTGTAGGACTTTAAGTATGAAGGGGGGATGCTGGATTTTATAGAAGGCTTTTTCTGTGTCAGTTGAGATGATCATGTGGTTTTTGTTTTTCAGTCCATTTATGTATTTTATGATATTTATTGATTTTTGTATGCTGAACCATCCCCACATCTTTGGTATGAATCTAGCTTGGTCATGATGGATCATTTTTTGATGTGGTTTGTGAGTATTTTGTTGAGAATTTTTGCATCTGTGTTTATTAATGAGATGGGTCTATAGTTCTCTTTTTTGGTTGTATCTTTGCCTGGTTTTGGTATTAGAGTGATGCTGGCTGCACTGAAGGAATTTGGGAGATTTCCCTCTGCTTGTATCCCATTCTGAACAGTTTTAGTAATAATGGCTGTAAGTCTTCTTTAACTGTTTTATAGAATTCTGCCGTGAAACCATCTGGGCCTGCCCTTTTTTTAGTTGGGAGGTTTACTATTACATTTTCAATTTCTTCATGCATTATGGGTCTGTTTAGCTGTAAATCTCTTCTTGTTTAAGCTTTGTTGTTTCCAAGGTTTTAGATATTCATCAATTTCTCTTTGGTTTTCAAACTTAATAGAGTATAGGTTTTTGAAGTAATCCCATATGATCGTCTGGATCTTTTCATGGTCTATTGTGACATTGCGCCTTTCATCATGAATTATATTGATTTGGAGTTGCTTTATTTCTTTTGGTTAACTGGGCTAGAGGTCTATCTATCTTGTTTATTATTTCAAGGAACCAACTTTTGGATTCATTGATTTTTCTGTGTGGTTTTCTTTGTTTCTATTTCATTGATTTCTGCTCTGATTTTTGCATTTCTTCCTGTTGTGGCATTTAGGGTTCATTTGTTGCTCTCAAGTGTTTTTAGCTGTAGTGTTAGTTCATTTATTTGTACTCTTTCCGCTTAAATTTTTTATTTATTTATTATTTTTTATGTGTATGAGTGTACTGTCTGCATGTAGGTTGGTGCACCCGTATCATGCAATGCCACGGAGGTCAGAAGAGGGGGTCAGATTCCCCTGGAACTGGAGTTAAAGACAGTTCTTAGCCACCATATGGGTGCTGGGAATTGAACCTGGGTCCTCTGCAAGAGCAGTCAGTGCCCTTAACCACTGAGCCACCTCTCCAGCCCCTCCGCTTTTTTTTTAATGTAGGCACTGAGGGCTATAAACTTCCCTCTTTGGACTGCTTTTACAGTATCCCATATGTTTTCTTATGTTGTATTGTCCTTGTCATTTAGCTCCAAGAATGCTTTTATTTATTTCTTCCTTGACCCATTCATTATTCAGGAGTGTGTTGTTTATTCTCCATGTATTCTTGTAGATAGTAGGGCTTATCCTGTTGTTGAGATTGAGCTTTATTGCACTGTGGTCTGATATAATGCATGAAATTATTTCAATCGTTTTGTATTTGTTGAGTTTTTTCTGTGTCCCAGTACGTGGTCAATTTTGGAGCATGTTTTGTGGGGTGTTGAGTAGAGAGTGTATGCTCTGGTATTTGGGTGGAATATTTGGTAGATGTCTGTGAGGGCCATTTGGTCAATTTTGGAGCATGTTCTGTGGGGTGCTGAGTAGAAAGTGTATTCTCTGGTATTTGGGTGGAATATTTGGTAGATGTCTGTGAGGTTCACTTGGTTGATTTTGGAGCATGTTCCATGGGGTGCTGAGTAGAAAGTGTATTCTCTGGTGTTTGGGTGGAATACTTGGTAGATGTTTGTGAGGTCCATTTTGTTGATTTTGGAGCATGTTCCGTGGGGTGCTGAGTGAAAAGTGTATTCTTTGGTATTTGGGTGGAATACTCGGTACATATCTGTGAGGTCAATTTGGTGTATCATATCATTCATTTCAGATGTCTCTCTGTTTATTCTTTGACTGGTTAACCTGTCCAAAGTGCTCAGTGGGGTATTATTGAAGTTCCCTTCTATCAGAGTGCTGGGGTTAATCTGTGCCTTGAGGTCCTGGAGAACTATCTTTATAAAGTTCAGTGCACCAGAGTTTGGTGCATACATATTTATGATAGTGAAATCATGGTTAATTGTTCCTTTGATAAAGACGTGATGGCTCTCTTTGTCTCTTCTGATTACTTTTACTTTGAAGTCTATTTTTTCTGATATTAAATAGCAACTCTTGCTTGCTTTTTGATACCATTTGCTTGGAATATTTTTTCCATCCTTTCACCTTAAGTTGGTGTCTATCGTTGAGAGTGGGATGGGTTTCTTGTAGACAGCATTATAGATGGGTTCTGTTTCCTAATCCATTCTCCCAGTCTATGTCTTTTGATTGAGGAGTTTAGACCATTAATATTTAAGGTTATAATTGAAAGATGAGTGTTGCTTCCTTTTACCTTATTATCCATTTGAATTTTTTGGTCTAGGTTTCTACTTCTGCTCTTATGATTTAATTTTTCTTTCTAGGTGCTTGGGGATAGCTTCTTCTCTCCTCTGTCCTTTGAATTGATTCAAGTATTCACAGAAGGCTTGGTTTTCTGGACATGTATTCTATCATCTTGTTTATGTCATGGAAGATTTTTCTTTCTCCTTCAACTATAATTGACATTTTTGCTAGGTATAGTAATCTGGATTGTCATCTATAGTCATTTAATACTGGGAATACTTTGGTCCATGTTCTTCTTGTTTTCATAGTTTGCCCTGAAAAGTCAGATCTAATTCTGATGGGTTTCCCCTTATATGTAACTTGTTTTTCTCTTGTGGCTTTCAGAATTTTGTCTTTGTCTTGGGTGTCTAGCATTTTAAGTATGATATGGTGTGGGTAGTTTCTTTCCTGGTCTATTTGGTGTCCATGTGCTTCTTGTATTTGTATGGGTTTCTCTTTTTTCAGTTTGGGGGAATTTTCTTCTATAATTCTGTTGAAGATCTGATCAATAATATTCTCCTTCCTCTATCCCTATGATGCGGAGGTTTGATTTTTTTTTTAATTTTTTTAAAATTTTTTATTTATTTCTGTATGTGTATGAATGTAGTGTCTGCATGCAGGTCTGTGCACCCGTGTCGTGCAATGCCGCGGAGGTCAGAAGAGGGTTTCGGATTCCCCTGGAACTGGAGTTCTCCTGGAATTGGAGTTTCAGACGGTTCTTGGCCGCCATGTGGGTGCTGGGGATCGAATCTGGGTCCTCTGTAAGAGTGGTCGGCGCTCTTAACCGCTAGGCCATCTCTCCAGCCCGATTTTTTTTTTTTTTTTTGGTCTTTTCGAGACAGGGTCTCCCTGTAGCCCCAGCTGTCCTGGAACTCACTCTGTAGACCAGACTGGCCTTGAATTCACAAAGATCCGCCTGCCTCTGCCTCCCAAGTGCTAGGATGAAAGGCGTGCGCCACCACGCCCGGCTGGTTTGATCTTTTTATAGTGTTCCACATTTCCTGGTTGTTCCACTCTTGTGTATTTTTATTTTATTCATAATCTTTGCTTGAGCTTTTTAGTTGTTCTGTGTTATCTTCCAGGTCTGATATTCTTTCTTCTGCTTCACCCATTCTACTTCTGACACTTTTTCTCTCCTTTCTTCTTGATTGGATGAGTGTTCGGTTTCCTTTTTCATTTCATCCTGTGATTTCTTTAGTATTTCCACTTCCTTTTGGAGCTTCTCAATTTCTTCATGTAGCTTCTTGTTTTGCTGGTTGGTTTCTTTTTTTATTTCAGCATGGGGTATATTCAGTGTTTACACTTCCTTCTATAGTTTGTCATTCTCTCCCTTTAGTTCTTTCCGAAGTTTGTCATTCTCTCCCTTAGGTCCTTCTTGAGTTTTTCATTCTCTCTCCTTAGTTCTCTGACTTGTTCTTTATTTTCATTGATTTCTTTGAATATGTCTATGATTGTTCTTCTAAGATCTGTGTCCTGGGTTACCTCTAGGGAAATCTCTTCGTAGGAATCTTCTATAGGGTTTGTAGTTTTGTATGGAATTATTCTGTGCTTTTCCCATGTGATATTTTGTTGTATTTTTGGAATGTCGTTTTTTTTTTTTTATACTGACATGTATCTCAAATGTTTCTTCACTGTGTTGAAGGCTTGCTTTGCTTGCTTTCTTCAGTTGCTTTCATTGTTTCCTCCTTGTTTATGGAGTGTTGCCTTGTCCAGGTTTCAGGCTTTCAAATTTGGTTATATATTGGAAGTCTAACTCACTCTTCCCTTTCTTTTCTGAATGTTCTCCAAAAACTTGGTAGGTTACAACCCAGTTGTTACCCTGTTGAGCACTGTGCTCACTCTGTTTCCTGCCAACCAGTTCCTCTGGGTTGTTTGTAGGGCTTGGTGTTGCAGGACTGGAGTTGTCTCAGGTTTGCTGTTTCATTTATTGCCTTATGCCCCAGAACCACTACTGTGGTCTGTGGTTCCACTTGGACACTCCCTCCACAATTCCAATTTGCAGGGGTTGGGGAGAAGCTAGTGGCTTGCTTAGTTGCCCCAGTACTCTGTGCTTCAGGTGGTCTGGTGAAATCCCCTAATCTGAGCTCTGTGCAGTCCAAGATGGGTTTCTTGTAGATAGCATATAGATGGATTCTGTTTCCTAATCCATTCTCCCAGTCTATGTCTTTTGATTGGGGAGATCAGCCCATCAATATTCAAGGTTATTATTGAGATATGTATACTGCTTTCTTTTACCTTATTTTCTGTTTGTATTCTTGGTCTAGGTTTGCATTTCTGCAGTTATTCTTTTATTCATTACTCTCTCTAAATTCTTGTGAATAGTTTCTCCTTTCCTCTGACCTTTGAATTGCTTCGAGTATTTTCTGAAGGGTTGGTTTCCTGGACATGAATTCTTTCATCTTGTTTATGTCATGAAAGATTTTTCTTTCTCTTTCAACTATAATTGACATTTTTGCTGGGTATAGTAAATCTGGAATGGCATCTATAGTCATTTAATACTGGGAATACTTTGGTTCTAGTAGTTCTGGCTTTCATCATTTGCACTGAAAAGTCAGCTGTAATTCTGATGGATTTCCCTTTATATGTACCTTGTTGATTTTCTCTTGTGGCCTTCAGTAATTTATCTTTTTTGGGCATCTAGTATTTTAACTATGATATGGCATGGGGTATTCTTTTTCTGATCTTGTCTATTTGGTGTTCTATGTACTTCTTGTATTTGTATGAGTTTGTCATTTTTCAGTTTGGGGAAATTTTCTTTTATTATTCTGTTGAAGATCTGATCAATACCTTTGTCCTGGGATTCTTCCCCTTCCTCTATCCTTATGATGTGGAGTTTTGATCTTTACACAGTGTACCATATTTACTCATTGTTCCACTCTTGTGATTTTTTTTTTAATTTTTCATACTCTTTGTTTGAGCATTGTAGTTCTTCCACTTTATCTTCCAGTGTTGGTATTTTATTTTTTGCTTCATCTAATCTGTTACTGAGGCTTTCTACCATCTTTTCTTGCTGCTTGGATGAGTGTGCAATTTCCTTTTCCATGTCATCCTGTGATTTCTTTAGTATTTCCAGTTCCCTTTGGAGTTCGTCTGTCGCTCCTTCTAGATCCTTGATTCTCTGGTCAGTTTCCTGTTTCATTTCAGTGTGGGATATTTTCAATGTTTCCATTTCATTCCTGAGTTTGTCATTCTCTCCCTTGATTTCTTTGAGTATGTCTATTATTGTTCTTTTAAGATTTGTGTCCTGGGTTATCTCTAGAGAGAACTCATTGTTGGAGTCTTCTATAGGATTGATAGATTTTGGTAGGGATTTATTATTTGTTTTTCCTGTGTTTTTGATTTACCTTTGTGATCTTAGCATGTGGATTTAATTTGTTGTTTACAATCTGATGTGAAATTCAAGTGCTTCTTCGTTTGGTTGAAGACCTGTTCCTCTAGGTTGGAAGGTTTGCTGTCTCTTCTGTTACTTTGTGCTCTGAGTCACCTTCTGTGTTCCCACCAGAATAGCTGCAAGGGGAGTGGGCAGCACTGGGTTTTGCCCACTCAATCCTGTCACTGCCAAAGTGACCTTAGGACCTTACCAGATCTGGTCTGGAAGTTGGAGCTGCTCCAGAGATCCTGCACTGGAAGCGACAGGGCTTGGATGGTCCTGGAACTCACCTGCTGAGAAGTCCACAGTGCTGGGCTTGGGTGGTCCTAGAACCTGCCATTTGCCAGAAGCAACTGGGCTTGGATGGTCTTGGAACCCTGCTCCAGAAGTGGGCTGGGATGGTCCTGGAACTGACCTGCCCAGAAGCTGGACATGTCACTCTCCCTGGGCCAGCAGTGACAGGCTCAGGTGGTCCTGTCATTTTCTTAATTCTTTGATCTGCCTCATGCCTATTACATCCTCTGGCTATGAGTTCTTGGAGGAATGTATATGGGATTTAGTAAAGTGTTGAAAAATCATTACTGTATTAGTTACTTCTTTGTTGCTAAGATAAATACCATGACCAAGGCAGCTTATAGAAGGGAGAGCTTATTTGGCTTACAGTTTAAGGATACAAAACCATCAAGGTGGGGAGGCATGGTAGCAGAGGGGGCCAGAAAAGAAAGCTGAGCACTCAGATCTTCAAGGAAGCACAGGAAGCTAAGAGAGACAGACAGGAAGTGGACAAGGTGAAAGTTGGCCACCAGTGATTACCTCCTTCATCAAGGCCACCCTTCTAAACTTCCCAAAACACCACCAACTAAAGACAACGTGTTCAAGTCCTTGGAGTCTATGGGGGACATTCTCATTCAAACTACCACAAGTACAATAAAATAAAAAAACATGTTGGCTTAGTATATGAGCTGTATGTGTAGCAGCTCATTACATTTGTCAGACTTATACTGTAAAAAGAAATTTCAAAAGTATAAAGTATATATACTACTCTTCTTTAGGTATGTGCGTGCTGAGTTCTTGTACACACATCCTTTTACATTATGTAATGATCTTTGGCTCTGGCTGAGGACTTAAAGTTAATGTGGGGAGAGATGCATATTGGTGGCTATTTTAATCTAAAATATTTTTATGGAATGATGGTAACTTTGATTTAACAATTAGTAAGGATAATGGAATGTTAGTCTGTTGTTGTTGTAGTTTTTGTCACTTTCATAAATACCTGAGATAACTTAAAAAGAAAAAAGATTTATTTTACTGTGAGTTTTCAGAAATTTTGGCCCAAGTTTGGCTGGATCTGTTTTGTTTGGCAGAGGCAAGGAAGAATATACATAATGGTGGTCTTGGAAACCAAAAAGCAAGGAGAGAGAGAGAGAGAGAGAGAGAGAGAGAGAGAGAGAGAGAGAGAGAGAGAGAGAGAGAAACCAGGCACAAGGAGCATGTAGACTAACCAATCATTCCTCTTCCCAACTTGCACAAACGATCACTCCATTCTCACTCCAGCAAGATGCTCTCTGGAACATCAACCCCAAAATGTCAAAACTGTTAATAATAATAAGAGGATATTATTTGCTTTTTTCACTCTCACCTATGTGAAAGTAGTTTTTCAAAGAAGACATGAAAACACAGCTGTCTCCTATAGACTTCAAGGATTTGAACACTTGGCCCCACTTTGTGGCACTGTTGTGGAGGATTAGGAGGTGCACCTTTGCTCCAGGAAGCACATCAATGGCGGTGGGCTTTGAGAATTCATAGCTTCACCACACTTCAGTCTCTCTCTGTCTCTGTCTCTGTCTGTCTCTGTCTCTCTCTCTGGATGAGGATGTGAGTGCTCAGCTTTCTGCTCCAGCCACCTCCTCCCATGCCTCTCCCCATCATGGACTCTTATCCCTCTGGAACCATTAGCCCAAATCAACTTTTCTTTCTATGAGCTGCCTTCGTTGTGCTGTCTTATTACAGCAACAGAAAAGGAACTAATGTAGAAAGACTGACAAATTTATAGGTTTCTGGGTGACAGCAGTTTCTAAATTCTCATGAACAAAGGGGAAAAAATAAGCAAAATAAGCAAATAAAGCTCTTCTTTATTTTCCTTTCATAAAATTACTTCATAAAATAAAGGAACCACAGGAAAATGCTTAAGAATTTATTTTATTTTTATTTTTGTTGCATTCATTTATTTATAGTGCGGAGCATGTGTGCCAAAGCGTATATCTGGAGATGAGAGGACAACTCATCGAGTCAGTTCTCTCCCTTCACCTTCTGAGGCTCAGCTATCAAACTCAGGTTGACAGTCTTGGTAGCAAGCATTTTTACCCGTTGGGCCATTGTGATTGCCTCATTTAAAAAAATAAACTGAAGAATTTGAGTTTGAAGGTGTATTAAAATATACAAAAGCAAAGAACTATAATGGAAGCTGGGGTTCTCAAATTTTGTTGGAGTCATCTGGGGCTCTTTAAAAGCAGCTGATGCTTTCTTTATATGCTCCAACATTAAATGTAGTTGGCATGAGGTGCCAGCTCTGCAATGGGAATTTTCCAGATGATTCTAACATGTAAGAAGTTTGTGATTCACACTATGAACAAACTCTGTGTTACCTAAAGCTGTTGTGATGGCAGGTGCTAATCTGAGAGATAAAGTTGATTAATGCTAGCAGCTTCTTCCTACAAATTTGTCATGGCCATAAAACCTTTGTGATTTTGGTTCACATCTCCACTCTTATGCTGGGCTGGAGTATTGTCAGGCTACATTTGCTAAAGAAACTTCCTCTGTTATATACACTGTATCTTAATATAATTTTACGGGGGCTTCAGTCCCCTCACAATCAAACAGGCTGAAGGGGGTAGGGTGTGGGGTTACTCCGTTAACATCCCAGGGAACAAATCTGTTTATTCTATGCAGCAAGCAGCTTATATAGGTCTGAGGCAGGCAGCCTCTACATCATATGGCCGCACCCCACCCCCCCAGCAACCAATCCAAGACATCCATATCACCACAGGTCATCCCAGCCCATTGGGTGTACCCAGAAAGGGGCAGTGCACACAAACAAGTTGGCTAATTGCACCAAGCAGATGCTAACATCAGGTGACAGGATGTACCTCATACTATAGCATTGCCTAGTTTTAGGCAGATCATGCTTGCACATGTACAAGATATGTCTGAATTCAGTACTGCTATCCCGCATAATTGAGGAGTTTTAAAATTTGTGCCCAAAAGGTGAAACTTATTTCCACTAAACTGCTAAATATATAATTAATTGATCAAGAAGTCACAATGGAATGCTCATTTGCTTAATTAGACCAACAAAGAATATAAATGCAATAGAGTTTCTGTCCATCCGTGGGCTCTGCTCCTTTCCATGTGAGTTCCATTTTTTGACTAGCTCAGTCTTTTGGGAACAAGTTAGCAACTGCTCCAGATCTTAGCTACTCTGTTCCTTAAGTATTACCACATTTAGTGCTTCTTGAGCAGTAATGACCAGATGCTAATCCCTGAAGTCACAGCTATGGTCAGGAGATACCATATATTGACTTCCTTAGGCAAGGGATGGATGGATCTGGAATGCCCTATCCCCCTGAATGTTTGTTTCTTTCTAAGAGCTGAATTTTGATTATTAGGTATTCTGACCCATTATAATTTATTCTTATGTATAGAATTCTTGTATTTTAATTTTGCTGGAATTAGCATTCAGAAACTGTGTTGTGGGTATTTTTTGCTTTTGTTCTGGAACTTTCCCTTGGCTGCCAACCTGACCAGGAATAAAATCTGTCCCTGCATGATGATTATTTAGGTGATAGAGACCCTTAGTGCTTGTAAGGCAGAATGAGCACATTTGAACATGTGGAGGATCACACAGGCTGGACTTAGGGACATGTAGTGTAGGCCTTTCTTATAGAAGTTTCTTTTTCTGAGTAATGACCTATCTGAAACTAAAGTGTGTCAACCTTCTGTCATTGAGATGCTGGCATACTGGCGTCTTTGATTCTGGGAATGATGCACAGTGAAACAACCCCTTGTTAGAGACTGGAGACATAAAAACATTATTTACATTGTTTTTATTCCCTTATAGATCTCTCTCATCACTCCCTTTTTAAATTAAGGAGACTGGGTTTCTTTGTTATGTAAAGCTTCATTGTCTGAATTCTTACGATTATATTTTTGTGATGTCCTTCAACATACTTTATGTTTTCTACTAATTGGTAAGAGATGGGCTGCAAAATTTCATGAGACTCATTCAGATCTGGAACCAAGTTGAACTTCTTCAGTGGTGGTACTGCACTTTTCATCTGGAAACATCCATGGCTCTGTGGTCTCTTTGTATAACATTAGTGATGTTTTCTGATTAATGCCTACAATTGTTAGAGGTTGCAAAACTATGATGTTACAGTTTTATCATAACGTTAGCTTCAAATTAATGCCAGCATATAATTTAAAAAGTCAAATAGCATACAAATATAAAGTAACAAGCATTTTCCAATATACACAAACCAAACAGATGTAAGAGATGCAGTGAGGACAGAAGACTTGCTTTACAATTTTGGGAATATTTGAAATGTCTAGTATATATTGAAATGTGTCTTCTTTGCATGCATCCTCTTGAAAAGCTTCTTCACATTAATGCAAATAAACAATGCAAATAACACTCTGTTATTATTATTAAAACAGTTTTGACACTCTAGGGTTGTGCTTCAGAGAGCATCTTGCTGGAGTGAAATGGATTGATAGTTTGTGCAAGTTGGGGAAAGAACTGGATTGGTTTTTCTATGTGCTGCTTATACAGAGGCTCATCCAATTTTCCTGTTCTAGATGTCACCCCTCATACCTACACATCTCCCTGACCCTAGTATTATATTAATTAGATATACTTAATTTCTGGGATGTACTGGAGTTCTTCCGTGGTATGGATTATCTTGTTTTAATTTGCACTTTCCTTTATAAACTAAAATTCTAAAGTTCCCAAAGTTGTGGATGGGGAAAGAAGTCTCTGCATTCTCTCTGACCTTAACTACAGTGATAGTCTCAGTTCTTATGCTTCTGAAACTGAAGAATTCATAGTGGGCATAGCTAGAGCAAGTGAGAAGCCAGTTTACTTTAGCAGGTGAAAGTAAAAGCAGGAGGTGAGTACATCCTCCGGAG
>VZQC01007495.1:53061-95277 GCA_009823505.1 Rhizomys pruinosus
AAAAAACCAATAGCAGGCTCTACCCTAGGGCCTGTGACTGCCCCAGGCATGAGATTTTGATTAGGGTTACAGTACCAGACATGATGTTACCCCCTGTTGAGTAGGCCTCAAATCCAATCAGAAAGTGGGTAGTTACCCCTTAATAGTCCTGTCATCATTGCACCAGTGGACACATTTTGCCTGACAGTTTGGTATTGCAGCATGCAGGGTCTGGTAATGAGTCAGACCATTGATGGATTTTCTTCCCCAGCAGCCTGTATAGAACCTTCTGACCCTGAAAGCTAGCCAGAAGGGAGGAAGCTTCCTGATCAGTTTGAGATGGATTTTTTCTATGTCCTACAGCCAAAGTTTGTATTCTATTCATGATAGGTAGGAAATGGAATCAACCTAGATGTCCATCAACAGATAAGTGGATAAAAATGTGACATATATATATATATATTATATATATATCATATATATAATGCAATATTACTTATCTATAAAGAAAAGTAAAATTGTGAAATTTGCAGATAAATGGATGGAACTGGAAAAAAAACTTATACCACATGAGGTAATTCAGATCCAGAAAGACAAATGCTCTATGCTCTCTTCCATATGTAGATTCTAGGTTGAAATTTTTTTTTTGTATTGTTTAACTTGAATTCCAATTAGAAGCCAGAAAACTGGAAAGGGATTTTTTGGGGGAAGCTTGTTATAGGACAGGGTCATAGGTTACAGGTAAAACAGAATAAAAATGGAATACTGGGAAAGGAAAGGCTTAAGCAGAGGCCAGAAGAGGGCATCGGATCTTCTGGAACTGACATTATACATGGTTGTTAGCTGCCATGTGGGTATTGGAAACCAAATTCTGGTCCTCTGGAAGAGCAACCAGTGCTCTTAACCACAGAGCCACATCTCTAGTTTGGAGAGTTTTATTTCTCTTTTTGTGTGTGTGTGTGGTTTATGAATGTGTTTTGATTTTTGTCCCTTTCTACGACTCTGTTTTTTGGCGTTTTGAGACAGTGTCTACCTGTAGCCCCAGCAGGCCTGGAACTTGATATATAGACCAGGCTGGCCTTGAACTCACAGAGATCTACTTGTTTCTGCATCTAAAGTTCTATAATTAAAGGTGTGCACCACGATGCTGGCTTCCGCCACTTTTTGTTCCTTTCAGTTCACATGGGTCTTCCTGGTGAGTCTTCCCTCGGGCGTATGTTCCCTGCTCAT
Source organism: Rhizomys pruinosus (assembly GCA_009823505.1). Taxonomy (NCBI): domain Eukaryota; kingdom Metazoa; phylum Chordata; class Mammalia; order Rodentia; family Spalacidae; genus Rhizomys; species Rhizomys pruinosus. Next base: position 54,271 of record VZQC01007495.1, read on the forward strand.
GTTTCAGGGGAAAGCTCACTGAAGTAACAGATACAATGTTAATGCAACCACTGGATGTTAACTTGTAGGAAAAGTCACTTGAGTGTTTTGTGTCCCCCTTAAGGCTCACAGACAATGACACTAGAATATTGATTGTAAAAGGTATTTTACGTTTCCTTAGAATGAATGGTTATTTATGTTGAGGATTTCATACATTAGTGCTGGATTTACATGAATTCTACCCTTCCCTATCCCTGCTTAAACTCTTCCCATGCCCATCCCCAACTCCCTGTCAAAAAATCAGAGATCACTTTTTTGATTATTATAGTTGCAAACACACAAACACACACACACACACACACACAAGTATGTATAGGTACATAGTCTGCTGAGTCTCTTAGGACTGACCACTGGGAGTGGATAACTTAGCAGGAACTCATCCATGGGGAAAGATGGTTCCCTCTCCCTCAGCAGCATCCTGTTTACTCCCAAGACAGAAGTGCCAGTACTGCACCATTAGGGATATTTTTCTGGGTTGTCGTTGTGATTTGTAGGCTTTACAGCTTGGAGGACCATTGATTGGCTTTCTCCCTTCCAATATTGTGAGAGGCAGTCCTAAGGAAGGAGGCTTCCTTGTCAGTTGCAGCTCAATTCCTCCACGTCCTGTGTCTAAAATGTATGGTGTTTTCACCATTTACATTCAAGTTCTGGGAAGCAATCAGGATATGACGATAGCCTATATCGTTTGAGCAGTCTCTTGGACCACCCTGAACCAAGAGACTGCTCAAACAATATAGGCTATCGCCATTTCCTGATTGCCTCTCAGAACTTGAATGTAAATGGAAGGGAAGCTTCCCTTGCGTGGAACTGGGATTTTTGTTAGATAACCTTTGGCTATGCACATACATACAGATATCTATATCTATACCTATAGCTATATATTTATATTTTAAGTGTTCTTATAAAATAATACATTTCCCTATTGCATTTCTGCACATCCACAGTATTATTTGTCTCTCCTTTCTCCCTCTCCCTCTGTATTACCCTATCTCCTTCCTCCTTAGTCAAAGCCCTCTCTTTCCCCATTTCACCCATGAGAGCACCTGTGTTCTACTATCTCTCTCTCTAGAGCTCTTTCTACTCTCTCCTTCCATGGTCCCTTTCTATTTTTTGACTTCTGTGATTATTTCAGGTCATATACTCACTAAAGATTCAGATGCGGAATCCACAAATAAACGAGAACACGCGGCATTTGTTTTTCCGGGTCTAGGTGGCCTCACTTAGTATGCATAATGTCTTCCAGTTCCATCTATTTGTCTGTAAATTTTACTATTTCTTCTCTCTTTACAACTGAATAGAACTCCCTTGTGCATGTGTACCACGTTTTCATTATCTTTTCATCAGAGGAGGGACATTTAGGTTATTTTCATTTTGTAGCTATTGTTGAAAGAGCAATGATGAACATGGTTGAGCTAGTAGGCTATTGGGTTCACTGGGTCTATGCCAAGAAGTGTTCCTGGGTCATGTGGTAGATCTGCTTTTAGATTCTGAGAATTCTCCACACTTATTTCTACAGTGACTATACCAGTTTGCAATCCTACAGGCAATGAAGGAGGGTTCTGCTTTCCCCACATCTTCGCCAGCATCTGTTGCCAATTTTTTTTCCTTCTTGCCCATAGTCATTCTGACTGGGGTAAGATGAAATCTTAAAGTAGTTTTAGCTTGCATTTCTCTAGTTGCTAGGGATGTTCAACATTTTTGAATATATTTTTTAGCCATTATTGTTTCTTTTCTGGAGAACTCCGTGTTCAGACGTGCAACACCTTTTTAAACTGGATCATTTGTTTTCTTGATTCTTTGTTTTTTTGAGTTCATTGTATGTTCTGGATATTAATCATCTATAAGATCTATAGCTGGCAAAGATAGAATTAGGGGTTATTAATAAGTAGTAAAATGAAGAAATAATTGAAAAGGGGGGAAAGTGAGTAAAATGTGAATAAAAGGAAACTATGTGGGTTAGAGGTATGAGAAATAACAGAAAATACAGAGTAGGCACAGAGAAACAAAGGCCAATCACGAAGGCCTCTTCAGGACAGATATAATTCAAAACAACTAAACAATTAAAGTACAAGAGAAGTGTAGCTAAAAGATAGAAATGGGGCTGGAGAGGTGGTTCACTGGTTAAGAGCACTGGCTGCTCTTACAGAGGACCCACACCAGCATGGTGACTATCTACCATCTGTAACTCCATTTCCATTGGGATCTGATGCTGCCTTCTGGCATCTATGGGGATTGTGTGCACCCTTTTATACATACACATAGAACAAATCTCATACATATAACATAACATAAAAAATAAATTAAAAATAGAAAAAGAAACAAAATGAAATACAAGCTATTATAACTTCAGACAGTATTTCTTCCTGGTTGTGATGAATATGTATTCTCCCGCCCCCTCAGTTTCCTTTTCTAGCAGTTTCTGCAGGTGGGTGGGAAGGCTGCTAATCTCAGTATTTCGAACAAGTCAAGTGATTATGTCCTTTGTACTGAGAGAGATTTCTGTGTGGAATTCCATTTCTTCTCCAGAATCCCTCAGTTTTAGCCCCCTCCATTTGCTTGCCAGTTACAATTTTGTCGCTGTCAATTTTCCTTCCACACAGAGTTTTCCATGACTAAGGGTCTGAGAGTGTGTGGAAGGCGCTCCCACTTGTGCTCACCTTTGTTCACTGTGTGGTCTCTTCCTGGTTTGCCCCTTAAGTAAGACTGCAAGATTAGCAGCGTATTGGAAAGAGTTTGCATGTTGTTCTTTGCCCAGGGTGTGGCAGAGATGTTCCTTCTCCACAGCAATGGTGGATAATTTCACCTTCAGGTTCCCCATTGAGGGACTAAATTTCTGATAAGCAGGCAGGGCCAATATTAGAAACAAAAATGTATTAAACTCAAAAGCTTCTGTCATTAAACTCAAAAGCTTCTGTACATCAAAAGAAACAATAAAGGAAGTGAAGAGAAATCCAACAGAGTGGGAGGAAACCTTCACCACAGAAACATCTGACAAAGCATTGATTTCCAGAATATGTAAACTACTCAAAAAACAAAGAAAGAAAACAAATGAACCACTGAATACATGGAGCAAAGAGCTGAACAGAGACTTCGCAAGTGAAGAATTAGAGATGGCTGAGAAACACCTTAAGAAGTGTTCAACATCACTAATCATTAAGGAAATGCAAATCAAAACTACTTTAAGATATCATCTTACTCCAATAAGACTGGCTAGGATCAAGAAAACAAATGATACCAAGTGCTGGAGAGGTTGTGGGGAAAGGGGAACACTCATCCACTGCTGGTGGCAATGTAAACTCATGCAGCCACTATGGAAAGCAGTGTGGAGAACCCTGGGAAGACTTGGAATGAATTTGCCACCCAACCCAGCCATACCACTCCTGGGCATGTACCCACAAGACTCATCCCACCACAGAGATACATGCACGCCCATGTTTATTTCAGCTCTCTTCACAATAGCAAGGAGCTGGAACCAACCCAAATGCCCCTCAACTGACGAGTGGATAGAGAAAATGTGGTACATCGACACAATGGAGTTCTATGTAGCAGTAAAGAAAGATGACATTATGAACTTTGCAGGCAAATGGCTGGAGCTAGAAGACATCATGCTGAGTGAAGTAACACAGTGCCAGAAAAACAAACGACGAATGGTATCCCTCATCTGTGGATGCTAGTGCCAATTACCTAGTTGTAAGTATTTCTTGTGTATGGCCCCGTGAGCTTTTGTCCAAGTAGTTGGGAGTGATGCATATTGGAAACAACAACAACAACAACAACAACAACACAAAAAGAACAACAGAAAGGACTGCATCAAAGAACTGACTGAAACAATGAACTTCTGCTCAAAACAGTCAACTTCCACATGGAGAATTTTGAGAAAGACTGAGAAAGATATGAAAAGCATGTTTGGCAGAATACATTAGCTCTGGTGGGGTGGGGGGATAGGGTGAGGGACATGGGTCTAGATTTGATAATCTTGTATAAAATATATATAAAAAGTAAAAAGCAAGCAAGGAAAAAAAAAGAAATAAAAATGACACACTTGTAGTTGGAGGGATAGCTCAGTGGTTAAGAGCACTGGCTGCTCTTGAAGATCAGGGTTTGATTCTTAGCACCCACATGGCAGCTAAAAGCTGGACATAACTCCAGTTGCAGAAGATCCAATGCCCTCTCCTGGCATCCATAGGCATTACATGCATGGATGCAGGCAAAACATACATATGATATAAAAATAAATGGCATACTTCTGGCTTCTTCTTGGCCTGAGACAAAGGCCTGATGGCATTTTCTTCTGTCACGGGGCAGGAGCTCTCTTCCTGCCCCTTCTTGGTTGACTAATCTAGAGCAATTTACATAAATACAAGCCTGGACCTGGTTATACCTCACTGAGCTTGAAGCTGTAATCAATGGGCTTTCCCTTCTTTGTTTAAGTTGACCAATCCAAAATTAGAGGAGGAAGACCCACCCCATTCCACTCCAAACAATCAAAGGCCCAAGCTCTCCTAGGGGCTTTGGAGTTCCTGGTTTCCAAATACTCTCTCCATTTATGGAGAACTGTTCTCTCTTTGTGAGTGTGTGTGAGTGAGTGAGTGAGTGTGTGTGTGTGTGTGTGTGTGTGTGTGTGTGTGTGTTTCTTTACTTTTAATAGAGTTCGTTGCCTGTTGTGTTAGAGGTTTTTCAATCCTTTAATCACTGGAGAAAACAAACCTGATCGAGACCAGTAGAGGTAACATCTCATCATACTTCTGCTTTCTTGTTCACTGTCTGCACTGCTGTCTGTGTTTCTCTGTCCATGGTGTATCCAGTTCTCTGTTGCATCTTCAGAGACCCATTGATCTTTCTCCAGTGTCCTAGCTACTTTTTCTGGTGCTATGATAAAATAATATGCCCCAAACTGACTTTATGTTTAAAGGATTTACTTGGTTTACAGGACCTGACTAGAGTTTATCATTGAGGGAAGCCAGGGCAGGAACCCAGAGGAGAAACCTGGAGTCAGAAACTGAAGCAGAGACCATGGCTTGCTCCTCTGACCTGTGCTCAGCCTGATTTCTTATAGAACACAGGATCACCTGCCCAGGGGTGGCACTGCCCACGGTGGGCTGGGCTCTCCCATATCACTCAACAATCAAGAAAATACCTTACAGGCATGGCCACAGGCCAATCTGGTAGATGAAATTCCCTAATCGAGTTTCCCTCTTTCTAGGCATGTTAAGTTGATAACAGAAGCCAACCATGACATCTAGCTTGCTGTTCCTGCATTGCCTGTGCTGGAGAGTGGAGAATGCCTACCTGGCAGCTACCGTTGGCAGAAGCCTGCCTCAGATAGCACTATTAGGTAGACACTAGTTGGTGGCTTCTCCTGGCACTGATGAGAACATAAAGTAGAAACTGGTCAGGCAGATTTAGGGAAAGGACCCCCCCAAACAAGAAGTTTTGATGCTTTTCCTTGCCTAGAAGCTGAACATATCCTTGGTCCTATAGGTCAGGAATGCTGGAAGGGAGGTCTGGTTAGTATCTCTTTTCCTGAATGAGTTCTTCTGCCTGGAAACTATACATCTCAGACCTGAAAGTGAGAGACACCTGGACACAAATGGATGGGCTGACTCGACAAGCCAACTCATACCCCTCCCATGGCTTATCCCAGTTTCTGTCTTAAATTCTTAAGCCTCTAGGCTAACAGTTTGGAGTTATCTCATTCTAAGATCCACTCCTGGTATATGGAGGCTCTACCTTCTTTCTCATCATCCCATAAAAACTTCCTTCTGACACCCACCATCTCATTGTCCATAAATTTTATTCTTGGATTCTCAAGACAAGAACTCAAAGGCCACTGGCTCAGGATGGCCTTGATGGCCAGTAATTTTTCTGGAGCCCTGGCTCCACAAATTACAGTTCATCTGAGGCTGGACAGACTTCATTGTTCTAAAGAGACCTCACTTTCTCAAATCAGCTCCTTCTTTGTGGAGATATTACCTAAATTGATTTCTTTCTTCCCCATTTTTTCTCTTGTGGGGAAAGAGATAAAAAAAAAAATTCTTGATTCTTCTCTCATCTGGTGGTCCACAGGCAGCTTCTGATCTGCCATTTTACTTTTGTCACTAGTTGTTTTAAGAGAGTAATCAGTCCAGGTTCTTATCTTAGTCATGCCTAACTGGAATTCGGTATTTAAGAATTAACTATAGAATTTGGATTTGGTTTACTCTGGCTGGTCTGGAAATTTATTCCTTTGGTTTTTATCAAGGATCCTGTTGTCCCTGACTGAAGGTTTCAAAGCAGGAAGGGAACTCTTCAGGGTGCTGATGGCTATGCTGGCTGCCTCTGTCTGCTACCCTCTTGAGTTGCTGTTTTTCCTATAACTGAAAGAAGCATCAGTTTTTCACAGAGAGAGCACTGGTGACAGATCAAAGCAACAATTCCACCCATGTTAGTGAACCATTGAGTTCACTAGGGTTACTTAGAGGAGCACAAGTTACTCCAAATGGGCATATCACCACAAAGTCCCACTCCATCATGAATAACAAGTTCATGGATTCCTACTTTCAGATAAGATTCCACTTCCTATATACTGTAGTATCTGTCAAGATTATTTGTGTCTGAGGAGGGCAGGAAGGAGTAATGGATGGACCCTATGTGAGGGTACTGTGAGGTTCCCTCTTTCCTTCTATTGAGTAGGGTCAATATCCTATTAAGATTGCCGTAGACTGTAATGCTTTGCCTATTCCGTTGCCATTGCTCCCCAGTTAAGACAGGAAGGGGATGATCAGACTATGCCCAGAGGTAAAGGCTGTACTTGTCAGCAGAGTGAATTCTTAGTTATCAGAACTTAGATCTAATAGCACTTTTTAATACTCTCAGCTTAGCCATATTATTATGTTATTATCTCTTGGTCATAATTTTCTCTTTTTCTTTTTTATTTTTGTATGTGTATGAATGTACTGTCTGCATGTAGGTCTGTGCACCCGTGTCATGCAATGCCACGGAGGTCAGAAGAGGGTGTCGGATTCCCCTGGAACTGGAGCCAAAGACAATTCTCAGCCGCCATGGGGGTGCTGGGGATCCAACTCGGGTCCTCTGCAAAAGCAGTCGGTGCTCTTAACTGCTAGACTATCTCTCCAGCCCGATCATAATTTTCAAGGAGACTATATATACAAAATATAGTTTTTGCTTATTTTTTGAGGCAAGTTCTTATGTAGCCTAAACAGGCCTCAATTCCTGATTCTTCTGCCTCTGTATCCCAAGTGCTGGGATTGCATGAATGCACTACCACTACCATACCCAGCATATAACTTTATTTATTTATTTATTTATTTTTTTATTTATTTATTTATTTATTTATTTATTTAATATATATTTTGTATAAGATTGTCAAATCTAGACCTGTGTCCCCCACCCTACCCCCCACCCCACCAGAGCTCATGTATTCTGCCAAACATGCTTTTCATCTCTTTCTCAGTCTTTCTCAAAATTCTCAATGTAGAAGTTGACTGCTTTGAGCAGAAGTTCACTGTTTCAGTCAGTTCTTTGATGCAGTCCTTTCTGTTGTTGTTGTTTCCAATATTCATCACTCCCAACTGCTTTGGCAAAAGCTCACGGGGCGCATGCCCAGAAGAATACTTACAACTAGGTAATTGGCACTATCATCCACAGATGAGGGATACACATCGTTGTTTGTTTTTCTGGACTGTTTACTTACACTCAGGCATGATTTGTCTCTCTAGCTCAAGCCACTTATCTGGCCAGCAAGTCTCATTAGATGTGCATTTTTCTTTACTGCTCAGGTAGAACTCCACTGTGTCGTTAAATCGTACACATTTCTCTATCACACTCGCATCTGTGAGGGGGCATTTGGATTTGGTTCCAGCTTCTGTGCTATTGTGAAGAAGCTGAAATTAAACATGGCTGCTGGCTTATATGTGATTCTCTGTTGTGTTGTCCCAGGGAAATAGGCTCTGTAGTAGGGTGGTGCCAGTCTTCGTTGGCCAAGCTGGTCCACCTCTGGGTACAATGCCTGGGTGAGGAGTGAAGTGGCATGTCAATTAGCGGTGGCTGTTCGGTTGCCGACCAGAACCATAGTTAAACCATAGGCCCTACTCTTCTCGTCCTTCAGTCAACGGGTGATGCGGAGGCTCGCAGTGCAGAAACCTCCTTACTAGTTACGCCCACAATAGGTGCTCTTCCACAGGGTGTGCGTGTTTCTACCACTTCACAATGCACCATTTCCGGATTGGTTCATTTTTTTAGTTGGAACACGTGGTATGAGTTTACATTAAGTCGGAACCTTAGGCATCCTTCGAGGCATATTTCTTCATGTAAACCTCTGCCTAGCAGTGGATTGGTGCCACTCAGGCCTGCCCGGGGCCCTGTTCAAATGTCCTACTTTGTCCCTCACAACCTTTCCAACGCCACCTTCCTTCATTTGACCGAATGGTGACTTCAGTTTGCTTGTGCGATCTTCTCTTACTTTTGATGGATGTGGAAAGTCTACCTAAGATAAGCATCCCAGCGTCTCATGTATAGAGGGTAAGATGTTTATTCTTTAAAGTGGTTTTTGATTTTAGTGTTCCTATGATTAGGGAGATGTTAGACACCACTTCTTTTTTTTTTTAATTAGTTTTATTTATGCTTTTGGATGCGGTCAGCTCAGCAGGTCATTCTCAATTACAGAGTTTTACCTTTTCGGCAAATGGTCACGTTACATGTGGTCCTCTAATACATTCCTCTCCATGGTTCCCTCCCCCCCACCTTCAACAAGGTCCCCCCAAGAATCATGCATTCATCGCCAAATTAAGCAGGCTAAGAGACTCTTCCAAAAGTGGAGTACATACGTTGTGTGCACATTTATTGCAATGCGTTACGCTACGCCTTCTCACAAAAGATTCTCCATATAGTGGTCTTCTCCTGTCTTTGCTAGTCTCCTTCTTATGGAAAAGCCTGCCACAACTTCCAGACAACATTTCGATACATCTGTCACTGATACATACATACACACATATAGAAGATATACATAGACATAGGATAATATGGCCCTAGGGGCAGAGCAGCCTGCACTGCAGCCTGGACCTGTTTAAGAGCTCTTTTTCTGTTCCAAGCCCCACTCAAAAGTTGCTGCCTTCCGAGTCACCTAATATATGGGTCGTAGTAACACACCCAGATGAGGAATGTGCTGCCTCCAGAACTCAAAAAGGCCCACCAAACGTTGTCCTTCTTTCTTGGTGGAGGGAGGCACCAGGTACAACAACTTATTCTTTACCTTTAGAAGGAATGTCTCTGCATGATCCACACCAATGAACTCCTAAAAACTTCACCAAGGTAGATGACCCTTTAATTTTAGTTGGATATATTTCCCAACCTCTCATGCACATATGCAGTTTAGCCCAATCACACGTTCTGCAATAAGAACTACAGCTTGCCTACCCTGCCTGTTATGGTTCTAAGCTTGTGTTGCTAGCCTCAGACATAACACACTCTAACTCCAAGGATCTAGTGGCAGCCCCACTTGTGTATCACATTTTGTGGAAGAGTCAGGCGACCAAGTTCCCTTCTAAGTTTTGGCACAAGGCTGGAGAGTTAACATACCCTGGAGGTAAGACAGTAAAGGGTATACTGTTGGCCTTGCCAGCTGAAGCAAATTGCCTCTTGTGGCGTCCTTTTATGACACTACTGAGGGTATTTGAGAAAAAAAAGCAGGTTTTCGGAGCCAGATCGAAATGCTGCGAGCACTTCTCACCATTCGAGAGAGGATATTAATGGACTCTGTCAACAGAGTGCTCATAGATTCCTAAAGGACAACTACATCTGATCTAAGTCACCATGTACCGCTCCGGCACTGACTAACCCCTGTGTCCACCCTACTATGGTTCAGTTACGTCCGCAGATACCCCGTCAACTCGTCCAATTTCTCCCACTGAGTCCATCTGCTTGACACAGGAACCAAATTGAGAGTTAAATTGAGATGATGTAGGCAGGAATCACCACCAACCTGCATCTTTCAAATCCTGATGGTGGCACTAATTTCTGCAATCCCTCCAAGGATACAATACTGTTTTGGTTCACTATATTCCCTGATAGAGGCAACACCAATGGTTTCCATTTGGCCTTCCAACCATAATAGCCCTCACACCACAGGTCAGGGAACCAATGTGGGGATTCTGCTCATTTCTAATTATATCTATCCCAATTATACATTCTGGGACTGGAAATAACCACAGGATGAGTTCTGGGACCCACTGGGCCACCGTGAGTCAGACTTCAGCCAAACTCCATTTATCACCTGACTTCCATAGGCCCCTACTTTAACTGGAAGGCCACATTGTTTTTTAGGGTCTCCTGGGATCAGTGTCAACTCAGAAACCAGTATCCAATAGGCTTCAAAAAGCCTGATTATTTCCTTTTCCCCAGTTAAAGTTACCCTAGTAAAAAGGCCTCAGGTCCCTCTGGGTAAGGACATGAGGTAATGCAAGCAGCATAACTCTTTGGAATTGTGACAAGGTCCTTCCTAATTGGAACTGGGCCACACCTTCATCAATGGGTTCTGGGTTCTGTGAACTGTTATCTCAAGTCTGGAAACTTGTTAACTGGGTGGGATTCACTACTCTTAAAATCAAATGTTGACTTCCTGACATTGTTTCTAGAGCTTTTCTGTTATACAGATCGAATAAAAACTTAGTAGGCTCCTTATGTATTAGGTTCCTAGGAACACCATGATTAATTAACCAGTTCAAAGATCATTTCGGGTCATTCTATTATAGGCATTGTTTTGCTTTTTCCACCCATTATGATAATTATTGTAACTAAAGCCCTCATCTGGTGTTCTGCAATTCAGTGCTGCCACCTGACGCCTTACCCTGAGGTCCTGTTAAACCTTTATTATAGTGCCTACACTTAATTTATGCAAGCGAGCAACAGCTTCTCTAACTGTAAGATCTGCATAAGAAAGAGTAATAAAACAAAGCCTCAAATGTTCTGTCTCTCTCAGTACTTTTCCATCTTATAAATTCAGAGAAAGGCATGTCCTCTGGGCCCACCCATTGTGGAGAATTTGGCTTTACACTTTGAATCCACTCGAGCATGGCCATCTACCTGACCCTCACAATCCCTTCATCAATACTAAGCCAAGGAATTATCAGACCTCTAACCCCCTGTTAGTAGGCCATGTTTTAAATAAATACATCAGCCCAACCAATTCAAATAAACTTTTAACAGCTTTTTTAACTGCTCGAGCTTTCATGTTAAACCTAGAATCTCTACTCAGTGGGATCATATCGATAAACTCAGTATCATCCAATTTTATATTCCTTCACCATTAGCCATACCATTAATATCCATTCCCACACATATTCCTTAGGCTTCTCCCAGAATGAATTGGCAAACTCATTAATTTCTTTAGCGGTGTAGCGCACCTCCTCGTGGAACACACTTTCTATCTCACCTTGAGGGGCTTGCTAGACTTCAATCTGGTTCTAGGTCTAGAGGCAACAATTAATTGTTGGGCCCTGAGGGAACATTAGCTCCCACAGGGAGGGGGTGATTAGTTTCCTTAGGCCAGGGTGGGGAGGAGGGATCTGCAGGGTGTAGATTCTTGAATTAGTGCAGGGGGGGGAGGTTAATTCCTCAGATATAGAAAATCCCTCAGAATCCGGGGGTTCAAAATCCTCATCATCGTTGTTCTCCCACACATCTCCATCCCAAGTTTCAGGGTTCCACCCTTTCCCCACAGTGCTCTCACTTTAACTGCTGTCACTCTTCATAGCTGGGAATTAAATTTGCGTTGCAAATCAGCCGAAACGTATAATAGGGGCTCCAGCTTGATTTTCTGCCACTTTTGCTCTTTTGGGCTGCTGCGAGAGAGATTCTCTTCCACAGCCACACTTTGAACTTTTAAACTGTTGTTTAGAATCCAGAGCTGGTAATTTTTATTACTGAGCTCCTTATTTTCCTTATCACTTTATCCAGAACATGCTAGGAGCAACAAAGGCAACATCATTATTTTCCTTATTTTTCCACAATTTCTCGAAAGTTTTATACATAGAGTCACTAAATTCCTTCCTTCTCACAAGAGGCGAGTTAGGGGAGTCAAATGAATCTAATCTTCATAATTACATGAAATAGTCTGCACCAAAGATTATCATTCCTCTTCATGCCACCAGGAAAGCCTTCCGTAACTCTAGGCTTCATTGGGTTGGAGAGCTGGCTCCAGAGACTACCGAGCCCCTTAAAGAAATTCATCCTTTCAGTTCTATTTCTCTAGGAACCACTCCTGGTACGAAAATCTGTATTTGTCATGGTTCTGTAAAGAAACAAGAAGCCAACAGGACAAACATATAGCTATATACAATTATTGATTTTTGCTCACGTGACAGAGTTCAAGGAATCCAACAGTAACTGCACCACACTGGAAAAGGCCGAGAATCCAGGGGGAACTGCCTTCAGTCCCACCAAGGCTGGATTGTCTCAGTAGTCCCAATCTAGTGCTGAAGCCCGGAATGATTCCAGGAGATCTGCCAAGCTCATTTTACATCCTGGGATTCCTTAAAGGTTGATCTCAGCCAGCAAGACAATACTCAGCCAGATGAGAGAGCAAGCCGCCAGGGAAAAGGACCAGCTCCTTCTGCCTTGGCCTTTATATACTGCCTGCTGGCAGAAGGTAATGGCCACATTTGGGGTGCGCCATCCTGGTTGAGGTGGTCCATTCCAAACATCCTTTTTCTCTTATTATGCTCCTTAGACCAGTCAAGTTGACACACAGGAATAACCATTTCTAAAAACTTATATAAATTCCTTTTAAACTTAATAAAGGACCCTTATCTGCCTGCAATAAGAGAAAATCCTTGGATGGTACTGAAAATGCAGCCAAGTACACAAGGTCAGAGAGGTCAGAGTCCTTAGAGAAGAACCTACTACTGACTGCCATTGCCCTAGACCAGTGTAATTTCTAACATATTTTTGTGTGATGCTTTTTTGAACATGGTCTTGCGGACTGCGACAGTAGCTCACCAGTTAAGGCACTGGCTGCCCTGGAAGGAGGCGACCTGTTTGATTCCTTAGCACCCACATTTGCAGCTAACCATTGTATACAACTCCAATTCCAGGTGGATTGGGATCCAATGCCCTATTTTGACCTCTGCAGGCTCTGCCACTACACAGGTGCCACTCTACCTACATGCAAGTATTCACTCATACACATGAAATAAAAATAGTAAATTAAAATATTAAAAAAATAAAAGAAGAAGAAGAAAAGGTCTCCCTCTAGACCTGGCTGTCCTAGAACTCCACTATTGCTGACCAGGCCATCTTTGATCTCACAAAGAACTACTTTCCTCTGCCTATCAAGGGTTGGGATTAAAGCCCAGTGCCACCACACCTGATGTTATATATTCTAAACACCTATCCTTGTATTCATAGAGAAGGGTAGTTCTCTCAACTTACTCATCAAAAGAAGCTTCTTTCTTTGCAACAAATGGAGGACTATTATAAAGTGCTGCAACTGCATTCCAAAACGGCACAAAAGAGTTCAGTGTGGTGTCTAGCCTCAAGTAATACATCTACAAAGCAACCCTTAAACCTCAGGCTTGAGGAACATCTGGAAGTGTGGGAAAAAAGATTCTAAACCCCAGATAAAGAAGATGCCTACATTCTAGATATTTGAGGAAAGCTAAACCCACAACAATCTCCATAATTTAGTACCCTAACAAGGACAATGTGGATGGGAGAAATGGCACAGGGCCACACTTCTAGATGAAGTGCTATAGGCCATCAGGGATGTCTGAGGGAGGGAGATCAGTTTTCTCCAGGGAAGAACTCCCTGAAGGTTATCTAACTAACCCCAACTGGTCCACCAGAGGAGCAGGTGCATAGGAACACACTAAATGGCCTCAGTGCATTATATGTGTGTCTTGCTGAGAAACAGAGCTGGGTCTCCCAGTCATTGCAGAGTTGCCTTGGACAGTACTGATCACCACTCATCTGTCCAGCTACAATAACAAATAGGAACTCCCATCTTTTCTGCTCCTGCTTTTCACTCTGATATGGAGTCCCAGGGAACTGTCCCCAGATTTTAGTTACTGAGTCCTATTGAGCTCCATTCATATATATGGTATTGGGAGGGAATAGGGGAGGGATTTGGGAGGGGTGGTAGAGGGGGGCGCCGGGGCGCCGGGGGCTGGAAATGACGCTAAATTACAAATTCATGATAAAATTATCAAAAATAAACAAGGACAGCATTGCACTCTTGAAACTCCTTTCCCTTTCAATAAATTTCCTGAAACATTAAGAAGAAAAAAGAACTCCAATATTTTCTATTACTTTTGTTGTTGTTGAGATTTGAACAAAATCCACAAGGATTTCAGGAGATCCCTTAGAAGAAATCCAACTGCAGTGTCCACATTGACAATCATTGGTCTATATCAATTTTCTGCTCTGTTTCATCTACCCAAACCTAAACTCTGATATTTATGAAAGTTAAGGGTGGTATTTGCAGGCACTCTTGAGTCTTATTTGTGATCAGTAATGTTATAGTTCCTGGAGGAGGATTCAAACAGGAGCGTTCAGAGCATGCGGGACAGTGCACTTTGAGGGGCGGTTTACAATATGTCAGAAACATGTTCCTTCCCCGTCTTCAATGCAGAAATATTCAGCCATAGTTGACAAGAACAATCATTTTAACAGCTGCTGTATCTTGCATGGCCTACCCAACTGCATGTTCAAACAGTCTTCCTTTATCACACTTGTAGGTAATCACTAATTTAAAGGTAAATTTCAATTTTGAAAGAGAGTGAGGATTACTACTTGTACCAATCTTCATTTTTGCACTTTTTAAATTCTACTCTGAGGTTTTGTTCTCCAAGGGCTAGAAACACACAGAAAGTTCCAAAAATAATCTTTAAACCAGAATCAGAGAAAGGACTCTTGCCTTATGTCTCTACATTAGTATTCTTATACATTTATTCCTTTAATTAATTATCAAAATGTGCAAAAATAACATTTAGAATGCTCCTTCAGTTCTAGATGCACCTTCAAAATGCCAGGTCTATAAGGCCTGCCTTTATTGTTTGTGTGTGTAGGAGGGAGGGTTCCTAATTGTTTGAAAAAGCATCAAAAGCCTTTTACAGATAAACTTTCTTTTTATGCTTTTCTTTTTCTATATTTTAACAGCTTTCAGCAAGGCAAAGCAGCGGAGACTCACAAATCTCACTCACTGAGTCAGGTGCATCAAATATTTACCATGCACCTGCCCTGTGTTTTCACTTTGCTGCCTGCTGGTGATGTGGAAGAGAATGGGAATTTTTGAGGTAGCGAGGTTTATTTTCTTGGGGAGTGAGGAGGTCAGACAAAAGATAAGATGGTTTCAGAGAGCAGCAATGACTGTACAGAGGACAGGTGGAGGCAATACGGCAGGTAAAGACTGGGCTAGACTGGACCCAGGTCCTGCTCAGAAAGGGCACTGAAGAAGGCAACTCTGAAATCACAATCTGGAAGCTGACATATGAATTATGAGAATAAACCACTCAGCACGTAAAGCCTGGAAGAGTGCTCCAGATTTAGGGAAGAGGAAAGTTTGTAGACTCAGCGTAACAATAAGCAAAATCCATGTGGAGAAAAAGAGAGGAAAGTAAGAAAATATCAGATGCAAGGCATTGGGGAAAAGAGGTCAAAGAATTAGCTGGAGGCCAAATTAAAAGAGCTTTGAAGAGCATGGTAAGGAGACGATTAAAGACCAGGTGTGATGGTAGGCCTAATGTCTTTTTTAAAAAAACTCTTTTTTGAGATGTAGAAATGAGACTTAAGAGAAACAAGACTAAGAAGCTACTTCAATGATCCAGGTCAGTAAGACTTGTTACTGACTTGAAGTAATTAAGCATGAAAATCTCTGGGAGCTGTGGGTGTGTGGACAGGAAGTGCTTAGAGACTGAGCTCAAATTTCATGTAAGTGTGAGGCAAAGGAGGGATGGAGAAATAGCTCGTGAGATTCAGATGACTGTCCCATGAGCGGACATGGAAAGCTGTGGGGAAGAAAAGGTATGGGAAATAAAAAATGCATATTCTATCTCCTAAAATGAGCATGTTGTCTTCAATCTAAAGACGAGATGGGCATGTACCTCCAGCCCCTGCTTAATCGCTCCCAGGGAGCGATGACTTTCAAAGTTCAGCCTACATCATATGCATGGTTAAGACTAATTCCCTCCATGTGCCTGTGAGGAAACTCTTAATATTTTATTCTCTAAAAGATAAGAAAAATAACCCTCATTGATAATTCACACCCCAAACTAGGGGTCTCCAGAACATCTGAAATGCCAAGGATCAAGATCACTGTCTGCATACAGAAAGAGTTTACCAAAGCATCGACACAGAAAGCAATTCCCAAGTCTCACAGAAAGAAATCTGGACTCAGGAGTTCTTGTCATAAGGATCAAAAGGGAATCCAGAGGGAGATCCACCATCAAAATAGAACTAGCAGCAAATTGCTATTGGCTCAGTCCTGTAGTCATTAGTCTAAAGAAGATAAATCTCC
Source organism: Rhizomys pruinosus (assembly GCA_009823505.1). NCBI lineage: Eukaryota > Metazoa > Chordata > Mammalia > Rodentia > Spalacidae > Rhizomys > Rhizomys pruinosus. The sequence continues at coordinate 70,817 of VZQC01007495.1, forward strand.
TCTTCCTGGGAAGGGGATGGTTCCAGGAGCCAAGTGGGCTCCTAACTTGCCAGCTGGTTGTGGGGGGTTCAAGTTACATGAATTAAAAAGATGCTGGCTCAGGAATGTTCAGTCAGTTTCAAGGAAAAGAATCTCTCATACTGGTCATATATTTCAATGGGTCAGTAGTGAGTTGCTCAAGTGGACACTGGCTTCAACTTCTAGTCAGGTCCGTACTAGGTAGATACATCCACACAGAAAGAGTCAAGTTGGAATTTCTCTCTGGTCTCTCTCTCTGTCTCTCTCTCTATGTCTCTCTCTCTGTCTCTCTCTCTGTCTCTCGTCTCTCTCTCTGTATATACTATATATTATATATATATATATATATATATATATATTATTATAATATATGTGTGGTGCCAACATGGTGTTGTGTTTGGGTCAGAGCAATGTGCGTGAATAGTAACAAACACTGTGTGTAGAAGCCCAGTGGTCAATTCAAATTTCTTCCTTTCAATCATGGTCCACCTTATTTTTCAAATTTTTTCTTTTTTCAATATTTTATTATTTTTACTTTATAAGTATGAGTGCATTTTACTGCATGGTGCTATAAGAGCACCTGTGTCTGCAGTGTCCTCGGAGGTATGAAATGGTGCATTCCCTGGAACTGTAGTTAGGGATGATTGTAGCTGCCATATGGGTCCTGGACTCCCACCTGGGTCCTCTGCTAAGAGCAGTTAAGTACTCCTGAACTGCTAGGCCATTCTCTCCAGCCCCATACCCTTATTTTTTAATGACAGGATCTCTTCTCATTCTTTTTGGCAGACTGGCTGGCCAGTGAGTACCCCGGATCTTTCTTTCTCCAACTCCTCAACACTAGGATTACAGGAGCATACTTGGATCCCGGATTGTTTGTCCATTGCTTGGAGTCTGAACTCTGGTTGCTTATACAATAGTTCTTCTTTACTGATTGAGCCATCACCCCAGCCCACCTCAGATCATTCTTCAGTAAAGACTGAAGGAAAGGGCCTGGAGTGTTTCTCATTAATGTATGTATCATAAGATTCTCTCCAGACACACATTTCCTTTTAAAAGAGTTAAAAATATATTGCTGTAATTATGACAGTGAAGACTGCTGATCACTGAACCCTGGGTAAGAGTAAGGAAATTTGTTAATAGTGAACACTTTTAAGACAAAAAGAAGATATATAGAAAGAATTACCTATAGGAAACGAGCATCATTTTATTGTTCTTATTCAAACTTTTATTCTTAGTTTCTAACAACACTTTATAATACTTGAAATAACAGCCTAAGCCTCATCATAAATGTGCTTATGATCTTCAAGTTCCTTAAATAAAGGGGCTTAAAAATTAGTATCTGAACCATATGCTATAAACAATCAATATTATTTAATCAAGCAATTATTTTGTTTATTAATGATACTTCCTAACTAATTAATAGATGAAGTAGATAATATATAAGCACCTAACAGAAACTATTTTGGATATGGGATACAGCAATGGCCCAGACCCTTGCCCCTTGGAGCAACTAAGTTCGATGAGATAGGCAAAGAAACACAAGCAACTGCCCCCAAAGCTTCCATAAGTAGAAAGGGAAAACAAAGAAGAAACCCAGGCCGAGAAAGAATAACAAAGGACAAAAGATACCATACTCTAAGTTGGGTGAAGGCATTATATGCGTAAAGAAAAAAAAAGGTATAGAATTAGGGAGAGTCTTGAGAAGAGTGATTGCCAGGTTCAGAATGAACCTCTGCGGGAAGGACGAATTAGGATATCCAGACCGATGGTTAGTTAGTACATCTCATTAGGAACCAGTAACTTGGTAAATTCGGGGAACCAAAAGTCACATGTGTGGCTGGAGAAAAATGAGAAGAGAGACAGATTTGGAATGGCACGAGCTTCAACTACAGCAACCAGGTGGTGAAAGGACTTATGGTAACACGGCTATTTTGGTTCACTCATTTCCAAATGCAGGATGAACTAAGAATGGGGACAACTTAGTCGAAAAATAAAATATTAGGGGTGTCTGTGTGTCTGCATTGTAATAAATATCATAACGTGGAATTAAACAATAGACAATGCTGTGTGGATATATTCGAAGGTCCATGTCTGCAAATAGGGAGAAATAGGATACTATTGACCTAATGGATTGTGTAGAATCAGAGAGATAAGACAGCAGAAGACCCGCGCAGAAGAAACCAGTCGACGCTGCCGGATGGCTCATCACAAACTGAGCGCTAGGTTATAGCATATGCTTGAAAGAGTGAGAAAAGAAGATGACTAAGTAAAAGGGCGACGGGCCTCAAGTGGATTAGATAGAGTACCACACGAGAATGAATAGGTAAACTGGTGAAAAGAAAAATCAGCATGTTTTACTTCTGGTGTTATTACATCTTGTTGGGAAATGCATAATTGCCCTAAGGAAGTAAAGAGAGTATTTCTCTCATTTTTAAGAGAATTGTTGTTTTTATTTTATTGTATGAGGTTTATTGCCTGAATGTATCTGAGTGCACCTGTGTCATGCATTTGACCACAGAGGTCAAAAGAGAGGTCAGATACCCCTAGAAATGGAGTTAAGGAGCATTCGCGTCTCTGATGTGTGTGCTGGAAAACCCCAATCGGTGAAGAGTCCATCTGCTGCCTACTGAGAGTGACTGTCGTGATCAAACCTCCAGCGCCGGCCATTTATTCTTATTTTTTAGCTGAAGNGTTTACATATTCTGGAAATCAATGCTTTGTCAGATGTGTCTGCAGTGAAGGTTTCCTCCCACTCTGTGGGATTTCTCTTCACTTCCTTGATTGTTTCTTTTGATGTACAGAAGCTTTTGAGTTTGATGAGGTTCCATTTGTCAATTGTCCACCTTAATTCTTGTGCAGCTGCTGTCTGATTTAGGAAGTCTTTTCCTATGTCTATGTCTTGTAGTCTGCTGCCAACTTTTTCTTCTATCGCCTTCAGAGTTTGGGGTTTCACGTTGAGGTCTTTAATCCATCTGGAGTTGACTTTTGTACAGGGTGAGAGGTAAGGGTTTAATTTCATTCTTCTACAAGTGGTGATCAAGTTTTGCCAACTCCACTTGCTGAAGAAGCTGTCTTTTCTCCATTGTGTCTTCTTGGCCTCCTTGTCAAATATGAGATGGCTGAAATTGTATGTGTTCAAGTTTGGGTCTTCGATTTTGTTCCATTGGTCAATAGCTCTGTTTTTGTGCCAGTACCAGGCTGTTTTTATGACTATAGCCCCATATAGTTTGAAGTCTGGTATAGAGATTTCCCCCCTGTGTTGCTCTTTTCACTCAGGGTTGTTTTGGCTATTCAGGGTCTTTTGTTTTTCCAAATGAATTTAAGGACTTTTTTTTCCCAAGCCTGTGAAGAAACTCTTGGGGATTTTAATTGGGAATAACTTTATTTTTAAAACCCTGAATACAGTATTTAAGTAGAACCTTGTTTGTCTGATTTTGAGCTGTCCTACCCCTAGAACAGTATGTTCTGTTTTCAATTTGATAGTCATCAAAACATCTTTAGTTCCATGAGTTTTCTCTGTCATGCTGAGCCTCCACTGTAATTCAAAAGAAATTTCTGATGCTTTTCTAACATGTATTGAAGTTATGCGAATCCAGTTTTGCTGTTGTAAGTTCTTCTTGCCCAGTCACCATGTGTGGCAGGTGTGGGTATGTACTAAGACCTCGTGTACAAAGCATGGTTTGGATTTCCTCTGCACTCATGTAAATTTATTCCAGGTCCTTTCTGAGAGGGGGCAGAGGGAATTATGGACAATGGTTCTTTGTTTCTTACTTTTCTTCTGACTGCTCATGCTGTTGAGAGAGCTTCCCTTGTGGGTTGAAAATCTTGCTGCCAATAGTCTTCTATTTGTTATTTGGATTTAGAGGTATCAATGCCAATAATTTGAGTCCTTTGGGCTCTAGGCTGCTTGTTATAGCTGACTCCAGAAACAATGGATATAATTTATATGACTTTTTTATCAGCTCTATGTGTGTGTGTGTGTGTGTGTGTGTGTGTGTGTGTGTGTGTTGGTTGGTTGGTTTCCTTTTAGTTTTTTTAAGATGCTATTTTTGGAGATACATATGGACTCTTTCTTCTCACTCACTGCTGTCTTCCATTCACATATATCAACCACACTAGCCTCAAGTTGTTTTTGAGCATGAAATCAGATTTTTAAGAATGATAGATAAGGAAACTATGGGAAACCTGGGTCCCTGACAACTTCTTGGAGCAGAAATCCTTATTTTGATTTGCTTGATCTGGACCAACAACTGTATACCCAGACTTCAACTTTGTCAGATAGTATATGCTTTGTATTTTAGCTACTATTATTTTTCTTCATGTAGAACTAAAACTACGTCTACTTGATATGGCTACCTTTATTATTCTAAACTTGAGTCTCTGAGTGTTGAATGGACACAAAGGTGAACATGATATGACATCCCTAGGCTCAAGGAGCTCTTGAGCCAGAATAAGGAGTCAAAACTGCACAACTCAATTTAGTACAAGGTACAGTAGGACACAAATAGTATGTAAGTGTTAAAAGAGTTCTGAAGATCCAGATACATCAAGTTCAGGGCAGAGTATGCATGAGTGACTCAGCAGACAATGGGTTTGGAAGGAAATGAATAGTTTGAAAAGATGTACGGAGACAAGAAGGGAAGGGATTTCCAAGCAAAATGAGTAGTATGAAGAAAGCGGTTCCATGACATCTGCTCTAGGAATGTCATATTGCCTAAACTGGCAACATTTCTGTATGGAGAAGACTGCAGGAGAGAGGCTGAAGATACTTCTTGGAATAGGGTTTTTCCTTTTTTATTTCTGTGAACTTAACCTGCAGAGTTGCTGCATACAACTCCCTTGGATCAATGATATTAGAATTCCTTTGTGGTTTAATTAATTAATTAATTAATTACTGTTTTGGAGATTGAACTCAGGGCTTCACACATACTAGGCAAATGTTCTAGCACTGAGCTACATCTTCAGACCCTAAAGTTCTTTTTCTTCCTTTCTTTCTTTCTTTCTTTCTTTCTTTCTTTCTTTCTTTCTTTCTTTCTTTCTTTCAATATATATTTCGTACAAGATTATCAAATCTAGACCCATGTTCCCCACCCTATGCCTCCACCACACCAGAGCTCATGTATTCTGCCAAACATGCTTTTCATCTCTTTCTCAGTCTTTCTCGATATTCTCCATGTGGAAGTTGACTGTTTTGAGCAGAAGTTCACTGTTTCAGTCAGTTCTTTGATGCAGTACTTTCTGTTGTTGTTGTTGTTGTTGTTTCCAATATGCATCACTACCAACTACTTGGACAAAAGCTCAAGGGGCCATGCACAAGAAATACTTACAACTAGGTAATTGGCACTAGCATCCACAGATGAGGGATACCATTTGTCGTTTGTTTTTCTGGGACTGTGTTACTTCACTCAGCATGATGTCTTCTAGCTCCAGCCATTTGCCTGCAAGGCTCATGATGTCATCTTTCTTTACTGCTACATAGAACTCCATTGTGTAAATGTACCACATTTTCTCTATTGACTCATCAGTTGAGGGGCATTTCCAGCTCCTTGCTATTGTGACGAGTGCTGTGCTTCAGGAGGTCTTGGGATATCTCCAATCCTAAATTATTTTTATACTTATTTGCCCATTTATTTAGTGTGTATTTGTGTGTGTGTGTGTGTGTGTGTGTGTGTGTGTGTGTGTGTATGCCCTTATCAAAGTGCCCATATGGAGACCAAAGGACAACTTGCAGGCTGATGTTTCTACTGTGTGTGTCCTGGGGATTCAACCCAGGTTGTCAGGCTTGGGGGCAAGCATCTTTACCTGCTGAGCTATCTCACTGGCCTCCAGACCTTAGACTTCTATAAGTTGGAAACTATTCTAGTTTGCCTTCAACCTCTGTGACAAAACTCTGACCAATACCAACTTGGGGAGGAAAGGGTTTATTTAGCTCATATCTCCTGGGTCACAGTTCACCACTTAGGGAACCCAAGGTAGGAACTCAGGGGAGAAAATTGGAGTCAGGAGCTGAATGAAACAGGAGGAACACTGCTTACTGGCTAGTTCCCATGTCCCATGTTCAGCCTGCTTATACGATACAGAATGATCTATTCAGGGGTGGCAGGGCCCATAGTGGGCTGGGCCCTCCAACATCATTCAATAATCAAGAAAATGTCCCACAGACACGGCCACAGGCGTCTAATAGAGGAAATTCCCCAGTTGAGGATCCCTCTACTGAGATGTGTCAAATTGACACTAAAGCTACCCAACACAGAAAGCAAATGAAAAAACAATGTCACTCTTTAGCTTTACAATTCAAAATAGAATGAGGCACCAAGACCATATGTTTGGAAGCCAAATTTTGTTCCAAAAGGAAGTAAGCTTTCTGAATTCCATTTAAAGGCTGACAGCAGAGCACCAAGGCCTCAGATCACACAATTCTACTATTCAGTTTTAAAGACTTTCTCTCCCTTTTTGGTCTAGTCTTGTAGGCTTGATGCCCAAGTATGAATTAAGAATAAGGCAGTACAGAGCCCACCAAGATGTGTGCTATTACTGGGTTGCAGCATCTCCTGACTGGATCTCTGGGAAAGGCTGACAGTACCTGAGATGACTGTGCCTTTTAGCTAGTAGCCATTGTTTCTGACTCGGGGTGGGGGTAGTGTCTCTGTAAGAAGATCCATTTTGAATTGCGGCTACTTCTCAGCTAGCACGTCTCAGGGCACCATGTGGCCAAGGGTCTGACCCTGCCTCAAGGAGGAGCAAATAACGTGGCCTAGCTGGGTGATGCTGGGTGGGGCAATGGTGTGGAGTGGCGTGGAGTTCAGGGGCCTATGATTGGCTCTAGGAACTGACGTCATTTGGTTTATAAAAGCAGGCTGTAGCAAGGAATAAATTTGAATTTCCAAGTAACATCATCATGGAATTTCCAGCTGTCATTTTTTATTAATTATTGCGTGCATACAGGCCAAGGTAGGCCTGCATTTCGTTCAGGTGGCCAGTAGGTTGGAAAGAGGTCCCCTTTCAGACCATCAATCTGGGTAGCTGGTGTTGTGAGTGGACATAGGCTGAAGATAGGCCAACAGCCATCAACCTGGAAATTCCTGTCCAGGGTTCAGCAGTCTCTGGGCAGGTGGAAAGTCATGGCCAAGAGTGGAACACGTGTCTCGTGGGTCCAGGCTAAGGGCCTGACTTGGAAGTACCTCTCAGGTTGGGTTATCGAAGTAACTGACTGACCTCTGCACCAAGGGGTCAGGTCCCCACAGTGTCCGCAAAGCGGGCACTGTGTTTCCCTTCTCCTTAGCAGGGCTACATGGTACTGTTTGGCACAAAAAGAAAGCTTCCTACAGGTCTCTGGAAGTAAATAGTTTTTCTTGGGGTTTGGGTGGATTGGAATAACACACTCTTATGCCTGGCCTTGGTAGCAGTCTGTATGTAGCATCAACTTGAGAAGTGGGTAGTGGGGTATATTATTACCCATGGCAAATGTGGCCTCTGGTGCTGCTGGAGTGGGGGTAGGGTTCACATTCCAGATACTCTGGAACCTGGGTGGAACATGAGATCTTGTGATCAGGAATCTGTGAAGAAGAGCCTGCTGGGGCTCTCTCATGAACTCAGTTGGAGCTTTTATTTCATGGATCTGATACTTTTGTCCTTGTGCAGCAAATATGCCTTTTTATGGTTCCAAAGCTAGTGGCAGTGTGATTGTTTTGAAAATGCACTTGGCTCTGCAAATTAGCTTTACTAATAACTTGAATACTTGATAAGGGAAAAGATATGGCTGAACAGGAAGCACCTTTGCATTATCAATAAAAATTTTCAACACTATTCATTAATGATAGACAAGAAGGAGCTGATGGATTCTTTACTATTGCAAACTTTTGAATGTTTCTAAAATATTTTGTATAGTATTATTTTCCTACATTTGACAATCAGATTTTTCATGAATGATAACTAGTTATACTGTGAAGGTCTGTGTTAATGCCTTGATTAGTGCATTAATTACTTTTCTTCTCACTGTGACCTGAAGAAACCACTTAAAGGAGGAATTATTTGTTTTGGCTTACAGTTTCAGAGGTTTCCATCCTTGGTCGCTCAGCCCTGAATGCATATGACAGAACTTCACAGCAGTGGAAGAACATGGTGGATGAGTTCATTGCCTCTTTGCAAACAGAAGGCAGAGGAAGAGACAGCAAAAAAAGCAAAAAACAAGCCCCAAACAAGGTAAAACAGACCCCCAGAAACACGTTCCCAGTGGCCTATTTCCTCTACTTAGACTCTTCTTTCTACGTTTTCTTGCCTCCCAATAATGCCATAGTACTACAAATCCATCAAAGATTGATCCATTCTTTATATGTCAAAGGCCTCACAGTCTAATGACCTCTGGACATGCTCTCATGAGTCCACACAGCTGTACTTCGATCTCCTCTGAAACTCCAACAGTCTACTTGACAATCACATCTGTAAGGTGTTTGCTACTCAGGAAATTTTGAAAGTCCAAAGACAGGTATAAAGCTTGGTGTTTTGGTTGCTTTCCCAACTCTCAACGCCCTTAGGATCTAGATACCACCTAGGCACTTCTTAATACATTTGGGTTGACAAAGAAAGCCATCACAATTAGGAATTACTTATGTCTGTTGTAGGGATGAAGACTGATATAAAATTTACATACGTAGAATCAAACTCTAGTTTCTTGCAAAAGAATGAAATATATTTATATTATTTATCCAGGTTCAAATGGTTGTCATTTTCCTTAAATTTATTATACATAGATGCTACAAAACAGTATTGATTTTCAGTAAGGCATGTATAAGATATCCTCAAATTCTTTCCAGTTTATCACAACCATGCATATAAAATATTACCAAATTTTGTGTTTTCCATGAGAGGATGAGAAGCAGTGATGGAGGGGATTTACTGGCATTAGGGAAGAAGGTAGATCAAGTAAATTAGGGGCCAAAGATTACAGCACGACTTAAATGTTTGTGTGGCAGCCTAGAGATGACAAGGACTAATAGAAAATTTTCTTAGTTATGGAATTGGAGTGGCCAACATGGGAAATACAGATAGTAACCAAGAACTTTGAGGGGAAGAGGTGGACAGACGTGCTGGCCATTGGCAGTCTCTCTGATTGATCATGGATTTGGGGTATTGAGCAAGAGATGCAGGAATTGCCATTTGCTCCAGGAATGTGTTATAGTGTGATGAAGCCTTGAAGGGAGAGCACAGAGATTACCAGGATGCTTTTTATCCTGGGGAGAAAGAAATGGAACTAAAGTCTCAGACTGGGACATTCTCATGTCACCTGTAATATCCAGATATGACCCTTTGTACTTCAGGGGACAGACAGTTCAGTCACTCTGCAGGAAGTATCAGTGCTCATAGGATGCTATGATGGTCAGATAACTCCTTCCTGCTGCTGCCAGGAAGGCACAGAGAGCTCTTTTTCCATCTCAGGGAAAGAAGGTTGTGAGGGAGCAAAATCTGAAAAACTAAACATTTGGAAATGAGGGTCTAGTAATCTCAGAGAGACCAGAAACTAGGCATTAGGTGAGGCCAACTCTGAAAAGATTGGGCATCTAAGCTTCATCATTGAAACTATTTTAAATAGAAGATATTTAAATACTAGTAATCACAAATTAACATTATCCACAATGCTTAACTAGATGGGGCTTGATGTAGATGGTCAAAGGAAACCAGATATTTGGCCCCATCGTAATGCAGCATGAAGGAATGATGACATCCATCTCCTCTGCCAGCCAAAGGGTGTTGTTTTTATTTCCTGAGGCCTTGAAAGGTTTATTGGTATGAGTATTGCTTTCTGCAGTGTAGACTTCCTTGCTCTCCTGAAACCCCCAGGTCCTGAAACAGGCATCCCCACCTCTACTTCCCCCAATAATTTAAAATAGAATATTTTTTTATGGAACATTTAGAGTTCCCTGTTAGAAATTTCAATGTGGGATTTCATTTAAGTTCTAAAATAATCTGGCCTAATGAATATGCTTATTATAAGTTTTTTTAGTTCATGTATCCTTTTGCTGAATCTTAAAATATGTGAAAATACTTTCAATAGCAGAATAGTAATGAATCTCTTTATATAAAGCGACTATAACTAGAGTTTGTTTTTTTTAAAAAAAAAAAAACCTGCCATGGAAATATCATTAAAAACATCCTCCCAGATCTGCAGAGAGGATTTTGGAAATGAAGTGTGATGTATTAATTTTAACTCTTTGCTTCCTTTATGCCACAGAATATTCCTTTTTAAATTTGACATACAGTTTTTTTGATTTATTTATGTTTATGTACGTAGCAGTTTGATTTCAATTGCTGTGACAAAACATTCTGACCAAAACTAACCTGGGGAGAAAAGGGTTTATTTGGCTTATAAGCACAGCCCATCATCAAGGAAGCTAAGGTAGGAACTCAGGGCAGGAACCTGGAGACTGGAACTGAACTGAGACTATGGAGGAGTGCTGCTTGCTTACTGTCTTGTTCCCCTTGCCTATGCTGTTGGCTTTTCTTTTTTCTTTTTTTTTTTTTTGTCTTTTTTGAGACAGGGTCTCCCTGTAGCCCCAGCTGTCCCTGGGACTCACTATGTAGATCAGCTGGGCCTTGTAAGAACTCACTTAAAGATCGTTCCCTGTGCCTCTGCCTCCCAAGTGCTATGGATTAAAGGCGTGTGCCAATCTTTGGAACTTGAGTTTGCCTTTTCTTACTATATGATAGGATGCACCTTTTGTCCAGGGCATGACAAAGAAACTGGCTCCACAGTGGACCTGGGGCCCGTTGCCTGGGCTTTCCGTGCTTTCCCTCTCTTGCGCTTCTCTCTCCACACTCAAGAACATGTCCACGATCCACAACAGCATTATCGGGCCAAATTAGGGCGCAGTTTCCAATGGGAGGCAATTCCCCAATAGAGGCTTCCTCTATCCAAGTATGTCAAATTGACAACTAAATCTACCGGCCGATTGTATAGAATGTCTGTTTGCATGTATGTAGGTGGCAGCACAATTAGAAAGAACAACATACAATAATACAGTTTTTATTGTAATAATTAGTCAGATTATTAATTATGCAGTGACATCAAGGCAAGACATATCACCTTGTTTTGTGGCATTGTCCTCCATGTGGACGATCAGAGTAGGCATCAGTCTGCTTGACTCCTGGTAGTTACGAGTGGTTGTTATAGTCAAAATTTCGAGTCAGCGCTCATTTATTTTATGGGATGAACAGGTGAACCTGGGTGGGACCCTCATGCAAGAGGATGGACCACTATTCTGGGACATTACGAGGACTCATGCCTTCGATATTTTTCCCAAACAGTCGCAGTAACTGTTTTAAATTTTTGTCTTCTTTAAAAGGAGGGGGGGCTCTTCGGTAGAGGCTTCAGCTGCCTACATGACATGAGCATACGTTCACGCGCCGGGTCCTTTATTCAAATTCTATTTTGTAGCAGAGGGGAAATAGTAAGGTTCAGATGAGTCCTTCTAATGTCAAATATCTTTTCAGTCGTTCAGTCACTGTTGACTACAATCAAAACCAATCGGGTCGAATAAACTCCTCTACTCGAGATTTTCAAGAATAGCAGGGTACTGTTGTTTGTGTTCTCTTGTACACTGTCTGGGCTTGTAAGAAAAAATAAACGTGAACTCTGCATCGTCAAAACAAATTCTGGGGCGTTCCAATACTCCTTTCGCCACAAAGCATCTTGGTTGTTGCCTAACTTGACTATACTCACCATCTGCGAAGCACTCATTTTCTCAAAGTACTGATCTTCATACCATATTGGTTGCATCTGGGGTTATTGGATAATAGTCAATTCTATAGGGGATATCTTCATGTAACTTCCGTATGGCGGATGAGGAGTGCAGATTAAGTTGAGTACACACTCATTCGATATTTTTTTTGAGAAGGGGATATGCTTTTGCTCTCTTACTAAATTCGACTGGGCCACTTGCAGCGCTTAGGCTCTCGTCTGGAGCATTTTTCTTGATCTGCTTGAGCCAGATTGGGAGGGCCAGTCCATCTCGCTGGGCAGTGTCATTTCCTTGGCCCTTACAGTTCCATGGATTCCATATGACCTTACTACCCACGGCTTCTACTGTTCAGTAGCAATACTCCATACCGCGGTTGGGCTATGGTGGCTATACTCGCCGCCTTCCTTTACTAATCTAGCACTTTTGGAGGAGCTGGGTCAGTGCGGATTTGTTTTGAGTTCAAATGGTAGTGTCCAAGGCACTTGTCTAATGCAGCGTGAGTTCCAGGCAGCTGGCGGTGCTACACAGGGATCCTCGTCATTTCGAAAAGACAAAAGTGTGAAAAATAGTTAAAAGATATAGTCCGAACAGCATTAGGGCAGTTGGAAGCGATGATCTAGGTACAAGCTTCGATTCTTATCATTTCCATGTTGTCAGTTGCAACTCTAATGCGTTCCCCCTCGTCCTGACGTTCTCTAGCTTTCGTGACTTGCTATCGCCGTCCCTCCCCGGGCTTCTTGTCTGCTTTACTACAGTCTAATCATAACCTCCCTCTTCTCTCCCCCCCAGGCTTAGCTCGGTTTTTGCTCACGTAATTTTGTACAGCATGAAATCAAACTGCTAGCTCGTATATATCAAACATAAATATTATCAAGAAATACGGTGGATGTGGGTCTACAGACCTAGCCTTTAACGGTAAGTTATCTTTTCGTGAGCGATTAAGTGCTAAGCAAATCCAGGACGTTGCAAAAACTTTCAAATTATTCTACTCACATCTTCATTTCCACGATATCCTCTCTTTTCTATTGCCAGATCTTCTGTGTGACGTTTGCAATTGTGCTTCATTACGACTTTGGATATAAGTTTTTTGCAGACATTCCGGAAGTAGGTCTTATTGGTGTATTGATTGCGGGCTTATGTATTTGTTATTTCTGACTTTGGACCTAAGAACATAAAGGACCAGATACTCCTACCTGCCGCTCTATTCGCAAGCTTTGTATATTAAACCTGCATGAGTAGTCATGCTAGCTGAGGACTATTCATGGCATAAGTAGTGAGGCAAAGCATCCAGGTTATTTTCATTCATTTAATGATTACTAGACAAAAGTGATACTGAGCTACAAAGTGTTGCTATCACTTTTATTAAATTTGGATGCTTCAAAGATTCACAGTGTAGGAGATGGTAAACCATGATTGGAATAATTAGGCTTTACGATTACTTATGAATAATTGACCATGCAAACATTGGAACAATTTCTTGTTTTGACTAGGTTGTGTAAATTTTTCTATAAACTTGTTTTGGTTGGGGAGTTTAGACTATTAAATTTAAGGTTATTATCTATTATTAAACTTTTAAAAAATTTTTTATTGTGGCCAGAGTAGAAAGGGTGTGGAATGCCTTGGGGTGTTTAGGGACTGGGGTTACACTAGGGGGATAGTCTAAGGTAGTCTAACCTACTGGCCAGTGAAATTCGACCAAAGATGTCAATAAACCGGTGTCATAATTATAGTTTTCTAGGTAACTACATAAAGGCAGTAATAGTTCCGGAGGGCGTGAAGATGGTGGCAATATAACACCCTGTTGGGGGTGTGGTACCCAGGAGGGAAGATGAGATGTGTACATGATTACTTCATGGCTGCATTACGGGTTATCGGGGCAAATATCGGGGACTTTCTTTTGACCAGTCTCCATCAGAGAGCTCCTCGAATTAGTTTAAGCTCTCTGTGGATCAATGCATTTCACATGTGGGAATTACTAGTATTTTAAATATCTTCTATCTCTACAATAGGCTAGCTTGCATGGATAGAGCCGTGCCAGAATTCAACCCAAAATCTTTTTCTGTTCAGAGACGGTAATTGGCCTAACTCACTGCCATATGTTTCTAGGGTGAGATGTCGTACGACCTCTGAGACTCTACTACGTGACTTCATCTCGGCAGTTCCAAATTATGATTCGTACATCGGGTAGGCATTACTATGCTACCCCGCAATGGAGACATGTTCATTTCATCCCCCATGAGAGAATGGGTGATAAAAAAGAAGTTCTACGTAGACCTATCCAACATAGAGCAGTCTAGCTAAAGAAAGGAAAGTGGGCATTTCTAAAGTCTTTATCTCATACCGCATCCTCTGAATATTAGTACGTGAGCTACTGAGGTATCCTCCTGCAATGATGTGGACTGAAACTTGGTCTGGTCCCCCTGCCTCATGTCCTCAAAAGTGGGTCATACTCTGGAACATATCTCACTCAGTCAGGTCAGATCATGAGATGTCTGCGGCCATCGGTTTTCTGGGGGCCAGGTATTCCTTTGAAGTTTTGTTAGGGTTTCAACATATGTCTTTGCTGTGTTTTCAGGGGAGAGTTTATTGTTTTGAAGCACTGAGGGGAGAGTAGGGGAAGTCGGTAGTTGCATGATGCCCTGGTATTCTTTATTCTGATTCTTTTAAAACACGCAAGATAATGTGTCACTGTTTAAATACATTATAAGCCTTTATTTCCGTGTAAAAGGGGAAATAGTAAAGTTTCCTATGGTAATTTTCTTTGACTATGGATAATTTGGGTCCTAGTGCACTTCTCTTTGGTTAATGTAATTCACTCACACACAACGGCAACTGCCATCAAAAGCTTTCATAAATGAAGCTCATAGGAAGAGTGGTAACTGCTCTGTAGGGGATCTGGGAGGAATAGTCCAAGAAGTTCTAAAAAGTCGTTTGGAAACAGAAAGCCTGGGCAATCTGCATGCTAAGGTAGTCCTATAAATTTCTGGGAAGGAAGGTGATGTGATAAGCAATCAGCGCTCTGCTGCTGGATTTCGCCCGAAACTAAAAAATGACAATACCATAAAATACAAGGAGACATAGGACTCCAATAGAACAAGATCAGAAAAGAAACTCCACCTTCCATATTGTAGTTAAAATGTTAGATGCCAAACACAGACAAGAATTCTGAAGGCTACAAGAATCAGAGTCCACGTAGAAAGGGAAACTCTCATAGACATTATAACTGATGTCTCGGTGTTGCTACCATGAAGCAAGAACATGGAGCAAATCATTCCCAGTGTTAAAGGACCTATGGATGCCAACCCAGAAAAATTTACCCACCAAAAATGTAGACTATAGTTGAAGAAGAGAGAAGCATCTTCCCGACAATTCAACAAGATGATAGTATACATGTCTGGAAAATCAAATGTTCATAAAATACTTGAAGCAATTCAAAGGGGCAGACGAGAGGAAGGGCAAAAATTTTCAAAACCTAGGAAAAAACTAATAAAAACTTAAACATAGGAGCAAAATCAGAGGCTAGAAGTCCAATGGATAATAAAGTCAAAGGAAGCAACAATCATTCTTAATTATATCCTTAAATATTAATGGGCTGAAGTCTCCTATCAAAAGGCATAGACTGGGAGAATGGATTTAGGAAAACAAAACCCATCTTATATGCTGTTAAAAGAAAGCGCATCTCAATTTTAAGGATAGGTACCAACTTAAAGGTGAAGGGATGGAAGAGTATTCTAGCGCAACGTACCAAAAAGAAAGCAGGGTGTGGCTATTCTAATATCAGACAAATTAGACTTCAAATAAAAGAAATCAAAAGAGACAAAGAGGGCATTACATCTTTATTAAAAGGAATTGAGTTGATGAAGATCTCACAATCAATAATATACAGTGCAGCAAAACAACCGGTGCCAAGACTGTTATAAAGACAATTCTCTAGGATCTCAGGGCACAGATTAACCCCGCACACTCACTTACTAGGGGACTTCAATACCCCATTAAGTCCCTATGACAGATCAACAGGACAAAGGATAATCAGAGAAACATCTGAACTGAAATGAACAAACAGCCTAAATGGACCTCACAGACATTATCAAATATTTCACCTAAACACCAGAGAATACACTTCTACTCAGTATCTCAATGGACATCTCCAGAATAGAGGATATACTGGAAAAGCAAAATACTCAAAATTAAAAAGATTGAAAATAATGTCATGCATTCTATGAGACCAAAGTGCAATAAAACTAAATATAAACACCAGGATAAACCCAACAAACTACAAGAACAACCATGGAGACTGACAAACTCTCCTGCATAATGTAATGGGTTCAAGGAAGGAAGAAAAGAAAGGAAAGAGAAGAAGGAAAGAAGGAAAAAAAAAAAAAAAGAAAGAAAGAACAGGAAAGAAAGAAGAAAGAAAAACATTCCCTGGAACTGAATGACAATGATAAAACAAGTGAATGATTCTAACACTGCAGCTAATTAATACTTGAGAGACAACAACAAATGAACCCTAAACGGAGGAGAACAAGAGATAACAATCAGAGCAGAGATCAATGAAATAGAAAAGAAACTATTAGATCAAAAATCAATGATCCAAACGGTTGGCTTTTTGGGAGAGTTCTAACAAGATAGACGTACCTCTAGCCCAGTTAACCAAGAAAGGGGGAATAGCTCCAAATCAGTAGAATCTGTGATTGAAGAGGGGAAATATCACAAAGACAATGAAAAGATCCAGAGAAACATAGGGGATTATTTTAAACGCTATCCTGCTACTGAAGTTTGGAAAACCGTGAGAAGAAATGGATTGAATATCGTGGAATCCTGGGGAATCACCAAAGCTGATAACGCAAGAAGAGATCGGACCGGCTCTTAAATGAGACAATAAAACGGAAGAAATCGAGAGATGTAATAAGTAGCCCTCCACAAAAAATTTTGCCCCCAGGGCCCCCCCAGATGGTTTCATGGCAAGAATTCTATAAATATATTTCAAAAGGACTTATAACCATTATTACTGCATTGTTTAGAAGTGTACAAAGGCAGGGAGTTCTCCCAGATTCTTCTATGAAGCCAGCATCCGCTAATTCCAAAACCAGGGAAAGATAACAACCAAAAAGGACGAACTATAGAACATCTCCTAAATGGACACAGATGCCAAATTCTAAACAGGATAACTGGCAAATTGCATACAGAACCCCACATCGAAAAGATCATCCATCATTAACCAGTTGGATTCATACCAGAGATCAGGGATGGTTCAACATATGAGAATCAATAAATATCATCAAACATATAAATGGACTGAAGGACAAAGCCACACATCCATCTCTGACACGGAGAAAGCTTTTGACAAAATCCACATCCCTTCATGTTTAAAGTCCTTAGAGGGAATTTGGACTGGAGGGATCATTCAACAATGTAACGGCAAAGCCTTATATAGGAAACCCACAGCCATATCATCCTAATGGGGAAAAGACAGGGAAGCATGGTCCTTAAAGGTAGGAACTCGGCAAAAGGCTGCTCCTCATCACCACTCCTCTTTTATCAGTATAGTGCTTGAATCACTGGATAGGGCAATAAGGCAAAGAAGGAAATTAAAGGATTCTAATTGGAAAAGAAAGGAGGTCAAGCTATCCCTTTTTGCTGATGATGATGATATGTGTACCTACGAGATGCTAAGAACTCCACAGAAAATGCCTAGAAAATGATAAGATGCTTTCGGTAAGTGGGAAGAATACAAAATAAGTGTCAGAAAATCAGTAAACCTTTCTTTACACCAACACAGCAACGACAGAAGGCTACAAGGCGAACCTTCTCATTTATGATAGCCTCAAAAACAATGAAATACCTAGGGAACAAACCTAACCAAGAGACCAAGGATCTGTACACAAAAATTTTAAACCCCTGAAAAAAGACATTGAGGAGGATATCAGAAGATGGACACACATCCCATGCTCATGGATTGGGAAAATAAATAGTAAAAATGTCCATCCTACCCAAACTAGTGTCCCAGATTGTAATGCAATCCCAATCAATAATCCCCAAGAGTTTCTTCACAGGCTTGAAAAATATCTCATTTCATTTGGAAAACAAAAGACCCCGATAGCTAAAGCAACCCTGAGTGAAAAGGCAATCCAGGGGAGATCGCTATACCAGACATACAAGACTATACTACAGGGCTATAGTCATGAAACAGCCTGGTACTGGCACGCAAACAGATCAGGTGACCTGGAATATACTGAAGATCCAAACTGAGCTCATAAATTTCAGCCACTTCATATTAGACAAGGCAGAAGACATTTTGGAGGAAAGACAGCATCTCAGTAAGTGGTGTTGAAACTGGATCACCAACTTGTAGAGAATGAAATTAAACCCCTACCTATCATCCTGTTCAAAAGTCACCTCCAGATAGATCAAACACCTCGAACGTGAAACCCCAAACTTCTGGAGGTGATGAGAAGAGAACTTGGCAGGCAGTACTTCAAGACATAGCGTAGGGAAAGTCTCCTAAATCAGACAGGCGCTGCACAAGAAATAAATCTGCAATTGACAAATGGGAACTCATTATTAACTCCAAAGTTTTCTGTACATCAAAAGAACTAATAAAGGAAGCTGAAGAGAAATCACATAGAGTGGGAGGAAACCTTCCACAGTGATACATCTGACAAGGCCATTAATTTCCAGAGTATACAGCTACTCAAAAAAGAAGAATAGAAAACAAAGTAATCACTCAAAAGATGGAGCAGAGATCTGAATAGAGACTTCACAGGTGAGGAATTAGAGATGGCGAGAAACATCTAGAAGTGTTCACCTTGCTATAAATAAGGAAGATGCAAATTAAAAACCATCTTTGAGATATCATCATAACCCCAACATAAGATGGCTAGGATCAGGAAAACGAATGATACGCAAGTGTTGGAGAGGTTGTGGGGAAAGGGGAAACACTCAACCACTGCTTGTGGGAATGTAGAACGTGTACAGGGCCACTCTGGAAAGCAGTGTGGAGAACACTTATGCGAAGACTCAAAATTGAGCCTGCCACCTGAACCTGTCATATCACTCCTGGGTATTTCTCGACCCACAAGACACTCTCTTTACTGCATGAGATAATGCAAGCTATGTTTCTTGCAAGCTCTGTTCAGCAATAGCAAAAAGCTGGAAACTGCCCAGCGTGCCCCTCAACTGACGAGGGATAGAGAAAATGTGGTAACATGTACACAATGGAGTTCTATGCAGGGTATTAGAGGGACATCAACACTATGAAGCTGTTGCGAGGTAAATGGATGGAGCTAGGAGTCATTATATTAAGTTGAAATAATTAGTCCAGGAAAAAAATAACAAAAACGACAAATGGTGTCCCTCATATGTGGATTCTGTTGGCAATAACCAGATGATAAATATTTTTCATGGAGAGGGATGCATAGAAAGACAACAACAGAAAGACTGCATCAGAAAAACATATGAAATGGTGAATTGGGAAGGGTGGTGAGTGGTGGGAGAGGGACACAGGTGTATTTCGATTAATGCATATTTATTGACGTGAGTTCAACAAGTAATCCAGTTTTGCCCGGATACTGTCTACAGGATACAAGGTATTTTTTATAGAGACCTTAGTATGATATATAATGTAGTTTATATAACAATTGGTTTACAGGCTCTGATAAATGATATTACGAGATCTTAATGGAGATCTATCGATGATATGTCACGTTATAGTATATATACCATATCATGTTACAATAACTTTGGGACAGGCATTCTTACACACTAACTTCAATGTTTCTTGATAGTATTCTCTGTTGTACAGTATTCACGCTTGAAGCATTCTTTTTCACCTATAAGATGATTTAGCATATGATATATGGCTTCCCAGGTTAATTCCATACAGGTCGCAAAACAGCATAGGTTGAATTGTGATGAAATCTGCTGCCTTGATTACATATAGGTTTGTAGGGTAAGACAACTGAGTATTCTGGAGACTCATGGGTCAAAACAAATCCTAAAAAAAAAGGGGGGGGAAGAATAAAGCATAGATAGAAACTTTGCATCACGAGTACAAACGAATTGCCAATTAAAATCTTTAAACCCTAGGACTACAGAAAAGATTTGTATGTGTCCAATCAAGGTTTAAATGTCACTTACACCGCTGACGCAGAAACAGCATACAGTTAATTGCATTGAGTAGACGAATGTCCGCGAAAAGTGACCAAAGGAAAGAAGGGTTGACTGATATAGTATGGGAGAAGATCAGAATATAGATACAATACAATCAAACCCTCTGTGGACTCTTGTACACAAGCTATTTATAATGAGTCCTAATGAATCTTCCCTTCTAGGTGCCGCAAAGGTTTGAATACAAGAGACTTTCTTGGCTCCCCACCATAGAACAAGGAAAATAGACTGATGTGATGTAGATATGATGATGAAGTTCTCCAACTGTAAATTGGGAGACAACTATTATAGAGGTGATACAATCTTATAAACCGGGTAAAACTGCCTTCTTTAATTAGACATATAGAAAATAAGGACATGTGAGGATATATTCTATATTCAGACCATTATATGCAAGATACTACCTTAGCATATAGAATATACGAATATTTAATCAGGATTCTCTGACATCGAGCTAATGGTTATTGCCATATCAGGGATGTTGGACCAGGCGATAGCACCACAACACAAAAAGAGTACAAGGCTCCATTACCGTAATAACTGGGATACCTGCAAGAAGAGAGGCTGTAAGGCCTCTGCTGCTGCAAAAGACCTGACGTTAACATGGGAAAGATGTATTGAGACCACACATGAAAGAGTACAGATGGCCTCTGGAATACCAGAGAGTGTTACCGAAAGCCACTAAACCAATAAAATATGGGGTCTCCTTGATGTCAAGCAAAGGACTCCTTCCGTCAACACCTAGCTACCATGCCTCTGTTGCCTGGATAACATAGTGGCAGCAGAGGCAGACCTAAATGACTTAGCTTACCAAATCTTTGGAGATTATTGAGTTATCTATGAGGAGAGAGGAATCAAATGGCTGAATAGCAAGGTAGCCATTCATCATAATAATGGTTGAGCAAAAGGGAGATGTTAGTAAGCCAACAGATAAGACTGTAATTATTTAACCAGAAAATGTAATATACCATGGTTAACATCGCATCCAAACATCTGTGTCTTAAACCGAAGATACTAATAATAAATTAAAAAGTACCACAGATATTATACTTTATATCTTTATTGCTCTGGGTGCTTCATTAGTAAGGATCGAAAGGTTATTCCTACAAGCTGTCAGCCCATGAAGGAAAACATCCAGAATTGACCATTGAGTCCTAAGACAAGCAGGCTTATGAGAAAGTAGACGTTTTGCTTCTCATCCACCTGTGGCGCCTTTTCTAAGCCTAGGAGAGATAGATAGAGAAGACGAGCGAGCGATAGAATAGAAGGGCTGCGATTGGGGTGAATGGTGAAACTCAGCAATATAGTCTGGACACTCATTTGATCAACTTTGATTGACAATACAAGCCCCGAAGCCCCGCACAGCTGGATGGTGGGACCGTCGGGCTGTGTGGGTTGGGGCACAACTTTGGGCTGCAAATTGGTTTTAAGGCATAGAGGATGCTTGTACTCATAAATTATCCGTATTGCTAAAGAATGAAAAAAAAACTGAGGAAAGATGCAGGACGTTATCAACAGAATGCATGATCTGGGATGGGGTGGGGTGGGGTGGGGGGAAGGGAAAAGGGAAATATGCCTGAATGAATTGGAAAATGATGTATGAAATACACAAGCATCAATAAAAATATGAAGACAAATGAAACAAACGTAAACAAGCAAACAGAAGAAATTAAAAGAATGGACTCAGAGAAAATGCCAGGATGAAGTGGACTAAGTTTGATGTTGGAACTCAAGGTTTTTATATCAACCCATGCATGAGCTGGAAAATGTACACGCAATTGGGGGCTGGGCAGGTAATTGGATAAGGGAACTCCAAGCTAATTCAAGATCAAAGTTCTTTTCTTAGAGATCCAAAAGACTGTCCAGACTTTCACAGGTCTATGAGAATCATCAGGGGTCAATGCTGTCAGGTAACTGCTTTTTAAGTGCTTCTGTGCTAAGGATGCCTACATCCATCCTTTATTCTGCCCAAAAGTCCATGATGTCAGTCTTTCTACCACTGCATAGAACTCCAGCATGTGTAGATGTACCCATTTTCTCTATCCATGTTTGGTTGAGGGACATTGAGTTGCTTCCAGCTCTTCATTTTTGTGAATGAGAGCTGCAATAAACATAGTGTGCATGTATCTTTGTCGTAGGATGAGTCTTGGTGGGTATATACGCTAGGAGTGGTATGAACTGGGTCAGGATGGTAGGCTCATTTGGTCTTAAATGTTTGCTCATACTGCTTTCCATAGGTGTTTTATGAGTTTGCATTTCCACCACCAGAGTAGGTGAGTGTTCCCTTTTTCCCCCAGGCCTCTCCAGAGTTTGATGTCTTTTGTTTTCTTTGACCTTTAGCCAGTCCTTATCTTAGTGAGATGATATCTTAAATGGTTTTCATTTGCATTTCCTTAATTATTAACAATTGTTGAACACATTTTAAGATGTCCTCAGGCATCTTTATTTCCTCACTTGGTGAAAGTCTCTGTTCAGCTCTTTTTAAAAAAAAAAAAAAAAAATTATTTTTGTTTTCTGTTTTCTTTTTTTTTTTTTTTGAGTAGTTTATATAGTTTGGGCATGTTTAATTGCGTCTGTCAGTGTATACGATGAAGTGTTTCTTCCCACTCGTGGTGGGTTTTCTTCTTTTCATTCATGGAATTTTTTCTTTGCTTGCACAGAAGCTTTTGAGTTTAATATTTATTTTTTTTAGACAGGATTCCCTGTAGCCCCACTGGTCTGGGTGTTGTAGCCATATTGTATGTGGCATTTACTTTTTACAATATCAAAGAGCTGTAAGCAACCTCAACTGATGAGTGGATAATGAAAATGTGATACATTTTACACAATGGGAGTTCTATGCAGTGGTAAAGGAAGAGGACATCATGAATATGAAAGTAATTGGATGGAATAGAAGGCTTGTTATGCAAGTACACAGACTCAGAAAAACAAGAGATGTATGTTGTCCTTCATTAGTGGATCCTAGCACAAAATCCTTNTATTTTTGTTTTATATCATTAAACTAAATATTGCAATGGTTTATATAAATTGATTAAGAGAAAGGTGCTTAGTATTTAAAAAAGCATAAGTTCCGGGGCTGGAGAGATGGTCTAGTGGTTAAGAGTACTGACCACTCTTACAGAGGACCCGGGTTCGATCTCCAGCACCCACATGGCAGCTGAGAACCGTCCGAAACTCCAATTCCAGAAGAACTCCAATTCCAGGGGAATCCGAGACCCTCTTCTGACCTCCGCAGCATTGCACGACACGGGTGCACAGACCCGCATGGAGACAGTACATTCATACACATACAAAAATAAATAAAAAATTTAAAAAAGCATAAGTTCCTTGATATATCTGAGTTCCAGTATCTATCATCCTCCTCTCTCAGCTCATCCCACCTCAGTGGCATCCTGGGCTCCCTTTACTTTGAGGAGACAGTGCTGTGTTTTCAGGGGAGAGTCTATTGTTTTGAAGCACTGAGGGGAGAGTAGGGGAAGTCTTCTAGTGATGATGCCCTGCTTTCCTTTATTCTGAAATTCTTTTAAAACAGAAAAGGATAATGTGCTCACTGTTTAAATACATTATAAGCCTTTATTTCCGTGTAAAAGGGGAAATAGTAAAGTTTCCTATGGTAATTTTCTTTGACTATGGATAATTTGGGTCCTAGTGCACTTCTCTTTGGTTAATGTAATTCACTCACACACAATGGCAACTGCCATCAAAAGCTTTCATAAATGAAGCTCATAGGAAGAGTGGTAACTGCTCTGTAGGGGATCTGGGAGGAATAGTCCAAGAAGTTCTAAAAAGTCGTTTGGAAACAGAAAGTGCAATATGCATGCTAAGTAGTCCCCTATATTTCTGGGAAGAAGTGCAGTAAATACAATCAGGCTCTGCTGATTTCCCCAAACTAAAAATAGACAAATCCATACAAATACAAGAAGACATAGAATTCCAAATAGACAAGATCAGAAAAGAAACTCCCCAAGCCATATCATAGTTAAAATGTTAGATGCCCAAAACAAAGACAAAATTCTGAAGGCTACAAAAGAAAAACAAGTCACGTACAAAGGGAAACCCATCAGAATTATAACTGACTTCTCGGTGCAAACCATGAAAGCAAGAACATGGAGCAAATCATTCCCAGTGTTAAAGGACTATGGATGTCAACCCAGAATACATCACCCAGCAAAAATGTTAGTTATAGTTGAAGGAGAGAGAGAAATCTTCCACGACATTAACAAGATGATGGAATACATGCCTGGGAAACGAACTGTTCATAAAATACTTGAAGCAATTCAAAGGGCAGAAGAGAGGAGCAAAAATCTTCAAACACCTAGGAAAAGAAACTAATAAAAACATAACCATAGGAGCAAAATCAGAGGCTAGAAGTCCAAATGGATAATAAAGTGAAAGGAAGCAACATCCATTCTTCAATTATATCCTTAAATATTAATGGGCTAAACTCCCCTATCAAAAGGCATAGACTGGGAGAATGGATTAGGAAACAAAACCCATCTATATGCTGTCTAAAAGAAACCCATCTCAATTTCAAGGAAA
>VZQC01007495.1:109652-122900 GCA_009823505.1 Rhizomys pruinosus
TATTTTATTTAAAATCTGTATAACATAACTTTGGGATTGGCATACAAATGTTCTCTATAATTTTTGCTTTATCAGTATCAGCTTGTAGCATCCTCTTTTACCTTGTTAGTGTAGTGATTTAACTTAAGAAATTAAGTTTGCTCTCAATTAACAACATAAGTCACCAAAAAGTTGGGTGAATTTGATGAAATCTGTGCTTGATTCCTGCCTATAGGTACGGGTATACAAATGCTCTTTTGGAGACTCATGGGTCAAAAACAATAAAACCTAAATAAAAAGAGGGATACAGATATATATGAAACTTTTTTTGTCAAAAACTTGCAATTCAATCTTAAACTAATCTCGAGAAGTTTGTATGTTCCACAGGTTAAAACGTCACCCACTAACGTGAGAAAGAAAAGCACAGTTTGCTATTGTGTAGGATTGTACCAGGAAGTGCCAGAGAAAGGTTGACCTGTATGAACATTGAAAGGAAGAAAAAGCTCAGACTGCCTACAGGCATCAAAAATCTCTCTGTGATCCTACTTGTATACAACTATTTATAAAGTCCTAATGAAATCTACCTTTAGGTGCTCAAATTTTTATAGGAGAGATTTTCTCCTCCCCTTCATAGAACAAGGAGGGAATATGATGATGATGAGGTCATTCTTCAACTGTAAATTGGAGCCAACTGCCATAGAAGGTAATCTCTTATAATCGGTTAAACCCCTTCTTTAATGACTAATGTAGAATGTGAAAAGGATGATCATCTATTCAGACCAAATAATATAAGTCTCC
The DNA here is from genome assembly GCA_009823505.1 of Rhizomys pruinosus. Taxonomy (NCBI): domain Eukaryota; kingdom Metazoa; phylum Chordata; class Mammalia; order Rodentia; family Spalacidae; genus Rhizomys; species Rhizomys pruinosus. Next base: position 110,430 of record VZQC01007495.1, read on the forward strand.
TTAAGCTGTGACTTAAGCAAAATAATTAATACAGGAGAGCTCTGAGACATCAAATGGATTATCTCTACCAAGGAGATGTTGGCCGGGGATCAAGCCAGCCCCCCCACAAAAAGTTAACGGCTTTCTTGCCTGTAAACTGGGATACCTAGCAAGAAGAGAAGCATAAGGCCCTCTGTCAAAGACCTGCTGTTAACATGGAGTTGATGTATTGAGGACCGCACTTGCAAGTGTACAGTTGGTTCTGGAATACCAGAGAGTGTTACACACAAGGCCACTAAAACCATAACAAATATGGGTCTCGTTGAGTCAATCAAGACTCTTCGTTAGCACCAGCTACACCTACCTGCCTGGAAATACTGTGCAGCAGTGGCGCCATATATCTGTATATCCCAAGATCAAATTGGCTATTAGCTCTCTCCTTGGAGGAATAACCCACTGCTGATGCCACAAGCTTACATCCTCTAATGGTTAGGAGTGTATAAGCCACAGTAAGACCCTGTCATATTTTACAGGAAAAAAGTTAATTCATAGATTAACATACCATCCAAACATCTGTGTCTATACCAATACCTACCATAACAATTAGTACTGTTTAAATACCTATATATCTAATTGCTGTGCTTCATTAGTAGGATCTGAAGGTTATTCCTGGACAAACTGTCAGCCATGAAAGAGAAACAGCCAGAATTTGGACAAGTCAAACGACATCTCCATCAGATCCAGAGAAAGTAGACTGTTTTGTTTCTCGTCCACCTGTGCTCCTTTTCTAAGCCTAGGGAACAATTTGCGGAAGAGTGGCCATGGTAGAATGTAAGTGCTGTGATTGGGGTGAATGGTGAAACTACAGCAATATAGACTGGACACTTATTTGATCAACTTGATTGAACATACAAGCCCCCCAGCTGGATGGTGGGACCCTTGGGCTGTGTGTGTTTGGGCACAACTGCTTGCAAATTGGTTTTACATGAAGGATGCCTATACTCATAAATTATTACTTATTGTTAAAAAATGAAAAAAAAATAAAATATTTTTAAATATACAACAAAAGAAACTTCCAGGGAGAATAAATGAGTCCTTAGGCTGGATATGGGCTTCTGAGTGACATTATTATAATGAGATGCCTGTACCATGTTTGTGTATAACTACCCTTAGATTTGTGCTTTATTAAGTTAGTCTATGCTTACTTAAAAAGGAAGGGGAAATGGGTCTAAATTTGATTAAGAAATTTTGTATGAAATGTCAAAGCCTCAATAAAAAAGGATGTTAGGAACGAGAAATTTCAGAAAGGAAGCTAGAGAAGCTCCTCGGGAGGCTTGACTCAGGAGAAGTAAGCAGGCTGAGGTTCTCAACTGAGTTGGCATACCTCTGCTGCTGCAGTTCACTCAGTGATGGTCAGGACGATTTCTGTTCTCAAGGGACACCAAGCAACATCTGTCAGAGACCAAACAAAGTTTTAATAAGAATATTCAATATTAGCTTGTACTGTATGTGTTTAGAAAACATAAATGCATGAAACTGAGTTTGGGAAGTTGATGGGAATAAAATGAAGTATTGCATAAAAATAAGAATGGAATAATCACAGGATGGCAGAATCCAATCTGATTCTGGTGTTGGAGGAAGTGCTAACCCTCCTCACCTGGAAAGTAATAATGCTAGTTAGGAATGAAATGCAGTCATTTTCCCTCTTCATTTATGTGTATTATTTTTATTTATTTTTTAATGACTTTTTAATTTTTTAAAATTTCATTTATTTTTGTATGTGTGTGAATGTACTATCTGCATGTAGGTTTGGGCACCTGTGTCGTGCAATGCCGCAGAGGTCAAAAGAGGGTCTCAGATTCCGCTGGAACTGGAGTCCTCCTGGAATTGTAGTTACAGACGGTTGTCAGCTGCCATGTGGGTGCTGGGGACCGAACCTGGGTCCTCTGCAAGAGCAGTCGGTGCTCTTAACTGCTAGGCTATCTCTCCAGCCCCTATGTGTATTATTTTTAAATGAGTACTAAATTGTTAGAGTATATGTGTATCCTCTCTATGAAATTTTATTCTGTAATATATCTATATCTCTATATAATGGGTAAGTATTTATTTTGCTCCAGGATGTCATGATCATAGAAAGTCTGAGAACCTCCCATCAGAAGTGGGTGCACCAAGTTCCATGAGGAGAGGCAGTCATGTGCTGGTCCCAGAGCCTGTGTTCTCATTACTTCTTTCTGGACTCTGATTTTCTCAGATAACTGGTTAGCTGAGTTTATCATTTGCAGGGAATTTTTGCTCAGATTTCACCTACTGAAGGCTGCCTAGATCTACAACCCTATTTCTTGCTGCACCACATTTTCCTAGTTCTCAGTTGCCCCCTCCCTCCTTTTTCCCTTCTATTTTTCATGTCACTTTTAATGTGCCACATAACTGTTGCTTATTTATTTATGTTATTTATTGCTTGTTCCTCTCACTAAACTGAAAGTGTCACATGGGAAAGGTTTTACTTTTTTACCTAACTGAAACAAATATAAATAAGTTTAGAGCAGTGCCTGACACACAGAGCTCTTGGTAAATACTTGCTGAATGAATAAAGATAGTTAGCAGCATTTCAAGACTAGTAAATATATGTTTTCTTATAAAATGCATAGAAAATAATACATTCTAAAATAGCTGATTCTTTTGTTATTGTTGCTTAAATTCCTTTTTATTTTTAAATAATATACTTGTTAGTTCTTTGAGAATTTCGTACAGTGTACTTTGATCATATTAACCCCTTCCCTTCTGTTTCTTCTCCCAGATCAATTTTACCTCCTTACCCACTGAACTTCCTGTCCTTTTCTTTTCTTTTAAATCTCATCAAGTCTAATTTGTGTTCTCCAAATACTCCTGGGTGTGGGGAAATCCCCTGAAGGATGGTTGATCTACCAGGGGTCACACCATTAAAGAAAACTTACTCTCATGAGCTTTAGGAGGAGGGTGTTTAATACAGATGTCCTATTTAAGGCTGAGCACTCTGTGGTCTTCTATTCTCTGTACCCTGCACCTTGACCATGTGTTCATCACCATCTACTGCAGAAAGAAGCTTCTCTGAGTAAGCTTGAGAGATGTGCTAACCTCTGGATATAATAAGTAATTGAGAGTCAGTTTAATACTATGTTCATTTAGCAGAATAGTAGTAATAGGTTCTTCCCTAGGGTCTCTGATCCAGCTATCCACAGATTCTTGACCTCCAAATAATACTGCCCAGTTTGGTTCCTTCTGGCAGAGTGGACATTAAATCCAAAAAAGAAAAAGTGTTTGGTTAGTCATGTGATATTTGTGCCCCCAGTGGACATATTTTGCCAAACCAGTCATTATTTTAGCTTTCAGGTTACACAGTTCAGTAAGATTTATGATACTTTTCTGTTTTGGTGGCATACATAGCACCTTTTCACACTATGAAAGATATCCAATAGGGATGGAGCTTCCAGATGAGTACCAGCTTGATTTCTCCATGTTCTGTGACTCAAGCGTGTAGTGCCTTCAGAAGGAACTCAAGCAAGGAAGAAATTTGGAGGCAGGAACTGAAGCAGAGATCATAGAGGAATGCTACTTACTGGCTTGTTCTGCCTGGCTTGCTCAATTATCTTTCTTTTATAGCCCAGGTAACCTGCCCAGAAATGACACCTTGCACAGCGAGCTGAGCCTCCTAAGCTAGCAGTTAAGAAAATGCCTCATAGACACGACCAAGGCCAATCTGATGGAGGAAATTCCTCAACTGAGTATCCCTCTTCCTAGGGGTCTCTAGTTTGTGTCAAGTTGACAAAATTAACTAGCACAAGAGGTAACCCATTCCTGGAGTTATTTGCTAGCCTATAGTGTCTAGTGGGGACATTTTCTTATTATTATAGGACAATGCCATTGAAATTATTTTTATGTATGTCTATGTATATATTTTAGGAAGACTCTACAGTATTAGGTTTCCATTTAACCTTTTCAAAAGGCTTTTAGTGTTAGCTAGTCTTCCCATGTAGTTTCTTACTAGTTTCCTGACTGCTATGGATTTTCCAATTGAAATACAGATATCTAAAGATTCAAAGCTAGCACCCACTTAGAAGAGAGAACATGTGAAGTTTATCTTTCTAGGTCTAGGTTACCTTACTCAGTATGATTATTTCCAGCACCATCTATTTACCTGTGAGTTTCATAACATTGTTTCTTTTAACAGTTGAATAATATTCCATTGTGTATACATACCACATTTTCATTACCTAGCCACCAGTTGATGGCTATCTAGATTGTTTCAATTTTCTGACTATTGAGAATAGAGAATCAATGAACATGGATGAACAGATAGGTCTGTAGTAGACTATAGAATTCTTTAGGTATATGCCCAAGAGTTGTATAGCTAGATCATGTGGTAGATCTATGTGGGGCAGTGGGGTTGCCAGCACCAAGCCTCAGATTCAAGGGTGGGGAGTGGGGAAGAAGGAAAGGACTCAGAGGTTGGTAAACCCGACATGTCAAAGACCTGGGAGCTGGACCAAAACTCGTTTATTTTCAGGAGTTCACGGTCTTATATATCAGCATCTGGTGGGCTTTTGGTGAGAATGGGGGTGGGAGAGTGCATGGGAAATTCACAGTGTGCTTGCTATGGAAGGCGCAAGCTGGCAGAAGCTCCAGTTGTTTTGCAAAGCCAAGATGTGCTCTTAGATATTGCAGGAATGTGACACCCTTTGGTTCCTCAAAGCAGGGCTGCAGGGCTGGCTTATCAATTGGTGAGGAAGGGTGGGGACCTCTGGCCTTTGCAGGTGGTTGGGGCATAAAAGTATTCCTTCCCCTTTCTTCACATCCACACCAAAGTTGTCATTTGTGTTTTTGGTTTGCTTTTGTTTTGTTTTTATTACAGCCATTCTAACTGGGGTAAGAAGAAATCTCAAAGTAGTTTTTATTTAATATTTTATTTTATTTATTTCCTTTTTTTGAGACAAATCTCCCCATAACCCCAACAGGCTTGGAACTTTATGTAGACCAGGCTGGCCTCAATCTCACAAAGATCTGCTTTCCTTTGCCTCTTGAGAGCTGGGATTTAAGGGGTGCACCACCAGGCCTGGCTCAAAGTAGTTTTGATTGAATTTTTCTGATGGCTAAAGATGTCAAAAAACAAAAACAAACAAACAAACAAACTATATATATATATATATATCTTTTTGAAACAGGGTCTCCCTGTAGCTCCAGCTGTCCTGGAACTCACTATGTAGACCAGGCTGGCCTTGAACTCACAGAGATCCACCTGCCTCTGCCTCCCAAGTGTGCTAGGATTAAAGGCGTGCGCCACCACGCCTGGCTAAGATGTCAAATATTTTAATCCTAGCACTTGGGAGGCAGAGGCAGACGGATCTCTGTGAGTTCCAGGCCAGCCTGGTCTACAGAGTGAGCTCCAGGACAGCTGGGGCTACAGGGAGACCCTGTCTCAAAACAAAATACCAAAAAAAAAAAAAAAAAGAAAATGTTTCCACCATTTGAAATTATCAATGTTTTTGAGAACTCTGTTTAATTCCATGTCCCAATTTTTTGATGGGTTGTTTTCTTTATGTTTAGTTTTTTTTTTTTGAGTTATTTTTATATTCTAGATACTAACCCTCTGTCAGATGTACAGTTGGTAAAGAAGTTTTCTTATTCTGTAGGCTCTCTCGTCATTCAAATGATTGGGTCTTTTTCTATATGGAAGATTTTGGTTTTCTGGTGGAGTTTTCTGGTGGAGTCCTTAGGTTGTTTTATGTATAGAATCATGTCATATATAAATAAGGATATTTTGACTTCTTCCTTTTCTATTCGTATCCCTTTATCTCTCTTTCTTGTCTGCTTGCTCTAGTGAAAACTTTGAACACTATGCTAAACAAGAGAATATGGAGTGGGCATCCTTGTCTCATTTCTGATCTCATGAAGTGCTTCATATCCCATTTTAGCCTGCTGTTGACTGTGGGCTTGTTAAATCCTGCCTTTACTTATGTGATAATGTTCTTTTATCCCTGAGTTTCTCAGTTACTTTATTATGAAAGGGATGATGGATTTTGTGCAAAGGCCTTCTATGCAATCTTATGATCTGTACTGGTTTCTTTCCTTATGTCTATGTGTTGAATTCCATGTTTTGATTTACATAGTTTGAAACATCCTGGGATTTCTGGGATGAAGCCCATTTGATGATGGTGGATGATACTTATTATGTGTTCTTGAATTTGATTTGAAAGTATTTTATTGAGAATTTTTACGTCTATGATCACTAGGGAGATTGACCTAGGATTCTCCTTTGTTCTTGGAGTTTTATCTGATTTTAGTATCATGGTGATACTGGCTTTGTTAAATTTTATAAAGATTTTTGAAGTGTCTTTTTTCATTTTATTAAATTGAGAATTGATGTTCTTCTTTGAAGGCCGGGTAGAGCTTTGCACCATTCTCTACTGTTCCTGGTTTTTTTAGTCTGGAGATTTTAAATTACTGTTTACCTCATTAGTTGTTACAGATCTATTTAAATTATATACTCCATCTGAATTTAACTTTAATAGGTCAAATATGTATATAAATATGCATATATATGTCGATTTCTTAATTTTTTTTTAGTCTCTTTGAGACAGGGTTTTCCTGTAGCCCCGGAATGCTTTGAAATCAATATTTTTTCAGATTTCTAGTTTAGTGGAATAATTTTACAAATATGTCCTTTTGACTCTTGGACTTCCTTACATTTTGCAATGTTCCATTTTATATAATTTTATTAATTCACTCCTTATCTTTCTTCATTTTGGTTAATTTGTCTAGACGGTTATGTTAATTTTGTATTGATCTATGTTATGTTATTTTCATTAAATTTCAGCCTTGCTTTTGTTTATCTCTCCTGATCTACTATTTTTGGGTGCTGTTTGTTCTTATTTTTCCAAGGCTTTCAGCTGTATCACTAATTTCTCGGAGGAGACATATCGTCTTGGTTATTCATGTTGTTGCTGTTTTTGCAATGGAACCTAGACATATGGAATTGGGATGTTGTTGGTGTTTCATGGTATGAATATCTGGTCTTCCTTTATTGAGTGGGTGTTTGGATTTTTACTATTATCCCAACTTGTCAGGCTGTGGACCAAGTGAATGGAGCTTGGGGTTTAGTCTTGGGGCAACTCTACCAATGCGTGGGAGGGTCAGAAGTTGTCTCAGCACAACTATGGATAGACAGAATTTCTAAATCCATGATTGAATTTTCTGTAGTGTTAGAAGATGGTTAGAACAGACGATTAGGCGTTCTACAGGAGGCCCCTTGGTGCCAGGGGGAGGGGGACACAGCAGGAGTGGGCAGTGTTCCATGAATGCAGAGTACAGGACCCCACATTATCCTCAGGAGGAGGTGGGTATGGTAGAGGCTGGGCTGGAGGCCCCTACTTGGAGGTCAGAAGATGACATGTAGGCCCCAGGGGAATGCTGTGGTTGGGGTGGATGGTGGGAAGGTGTTCACGCTGGCTCTGGGGCCCCTAGCTGGAATAAAGATGAAGGACACTTAGTGTCCCTGGACAGTACAATGGGTGAGGTGGCTAGTAGGCTTGTGGGCAGATGCATAGGCTCTGGGAGTCTCTAGCATGAGTCTGGGTTTCAGGGTGCCATGTTGTTTCTGAGCAGAGTGGTGGGTGTGATTTTGGGCTAGTGGGTAGTTTCTGGAGGTCCCTACCTGGGATCAGAGTACACTATGAAGTACCAGACAGAACAATAGGTGTGTTTGTTAGCCTCCTGGCAGGCAGACTTACAGGCTCTAGGAATTCCTAGCTCTTAAGTAAATTCTTAAGCTCTTATTTTACAGAATGGCTAGAGAATGCATCAAGGATTTTATTCTTGCTTTTCCTAGTTCTTTATTCTTTATCATGAGTTTGACATGTACCCAGACCTATACTTACTAAGTTCCCTTAACTGTCTTCCAGAATAAGCTAGCCTTAGTTCTATAAAACAATGATCAAGTATCTCTAGGAAGAAAAGTAAAACTATCTTTTCTTTCAAGTGAAAAAAGAAACACAGAAGGAAATATCATGCTGTTGGTTTCCTCTGTGTCATGAGCTTCCAGTCTCCCAGGTCATCAGCCTCACAACCCTGGGTATGGCAGTCATGCCAGCCTATACTGCAGGGGCACAAGGATGGAAGTAGGAGGGAGCAGAGCAGTCCTGAGATGGTGATAAACCCAACAGGTCTGAAGAAAAAGATCTGGGAGTTGCATCAGTTGAGCAAAACTCATTTATTGCAGGGGTTTAAGCACTTACATACTTTCTTTGACAAGAAAGTGGGCAGGGCAGAGGAGAAGATTATGTGTGTTCATCAATGGCTAAAGTTTATGGCAGGAAAACCATCCTAACCCTTGAGATAAGCTTATGGCTTGCACCGCTTGCCTCCAGAAGACAGGGCAGACATGCCTTAGGAGGGATAAGACTTGGGCATGCTATTCTTCGAGCTACATTCCCCTGGGTGTTGGGCTGCAGATGCCCGATGATGTCTGATATGATGAGTGGGAGTGGCTCTCATCTCCTGCCAGACTCGAGGTTTTCAGGGTGAAATCTACGAGAAGGTTATGGGGAAAGAAGCCAGCTCTCTTATACTTAGCAGTAATGGATTCATCTGGCCCCACATCATGCATCATGGTTTGAGGGTTACAATCTTCACAAGTAACTGAGAAAGGGACGCTGGCAAAAGTTGATTCGTACAATGTAAAAAGCATTCTAGACTACTGGCAGTGTATTTGTTGACTGACTCAGTCTATTAGTTTTCTATCCTGCATAATGAATTGTCACAAATTAGTAGCCTAAAACAACATACAATTATTGGCTTATCAGAGATGCAAAGATGGCTCAGGTTGGCTGCTTAGGTCTTCCTATAGCTATTCAGCAGGTTGTATTAATCATTAGGTTGGACTGAGGCAGAGTTGTGTCTATGCTCATTCAGGTTGTTAGTAGAATTCACTTATTTGTTGTTGAATGACTGAGGACCCCTGTCCTACTGGCTGTCATCTAGAAGCTGCTCTTGATTCCAGAGACCACATACAGTTCCCTGCATGTGGCTCTCAGTAGCCATTTCCCAGCATGCTTTTAGAAGGTTAATGGGAGAATCTCTATTCTGTTTGCTAAAATGGAGTCCTATGTAATAAGCATGGGAATACCATTGCATCATAAGGCTCACCGGTATACAAAGGGAGATTTTACAAGAGCATTAACAATGAGAAGTGGAATTATCAGTAATCACACCATGCCCTGTCTGCTCTACTCAGGCAGCAGGAACTAAAGCACTCTTTATTTTCTATAAAAATTCAAATTCCTAGCTGCTAATTAAGTTATACATGGGAGAAACTCAATTTTCCAGCCTGTATTCTCCACTCATTGCCATGACATTCATTAAAAGGCCAATTTCTTATACTCCTGGGATGTCTGCAGCTGGCTGATAATTCCTGGTACCAGAAGCCATAGGACCATGGGGCAATTCACTTCAGCTACCCACCCCTTTATCTGCCTCTTCTTTACATGCTTTGCTTCTGAAACTCCATACTCATTAAAAATAAAAATGTTTGAGAACATATTATATGAGGATCTTGTCTATGAATATTAAGGAAAATTATTTTATGTTTATTTGTTGGAAATTTAGTTGTAATATTTTTATTCAATAAATTATGACATACTACAGCAAAGTATGTTTAGATATATTTAGATTATATAATTTCTTTATCTGAATATAAAAGATACAACTTACAAGAAACATTATGCCTTGACTTTGTTTTATAACAGAATTGTGAGTATATTTACTGCTCCCCTAGAGAGTTATGATGTTCCCTTAGTCCAAAGAATTTGCAGTAATAGAAGGGAGTGCTGAATAAAAAGATGAGTTCTCTGATAGCTAAACAGGATCACTAAGGAAAAAACATTTAGCTCTCTACTTTGTTTTCATTGAAATACAGCAGTATTAAATATTGGTAAGCAATATATTTTAATCAGATGAATAGACACCATATTTAGTATTAAGGAAAGAGTCCTCCAGAGCTCATGCATTCTGCCAAACATGCTATTCATCTCTTTCTCAGTCTTTCTCAATATTCTCCATGGGGAAGTTGACTGTTTTGAGCAGAAGTTCACTGTTTCAGTCAGTCTGGAGGAGTGGGGGGATGGGGGGTGACACAGGTCTAGATTTGATAAAAAATATATGTATAAATAAATTAAAAAAAGAGATGGCTGAGAAACATCTTAAAAAGTGTTTAACATCGCTAATAATTAAGGAAATGCAAATTAAAACCCTTTAAAGATATCATCTCTAGTCATTTCCAGTGACTGAAGAAAGAAGAGAGCCAAAAGTGACTGCTAACTTGTGTGGAGCAGCTTTTGCAGGTGAGAAAAATGTTCTGAGATTAAACAGTGCTGCTGACAGCACAACACAGTGAATATACTTTCGTCTACTGAACAATACATTTTAAAATGGTAAATTCATTTCAATTTTTTTAAACTGAAAAATAACATTGCAATTTGAATTCGAATTTGTCTATTTGGGGACATTTCATATACATGGATTCATGCAATATTATGGCTTTCCATGCCTAGGTTCTTTCAACTAACCATGTTATCAAGATTTCACCCATGTCGTAGCATGTGTCGATTATCCATTCCTTTTTATGGTTAAATAGTCCATTGAATGAATGTGTTTCATGTTTTGTTTATCCATTTATCAATTGCTGGATAGAAACAATGAGTTTTTAAGTATTAAAATTGTAAGTTCAACATCAAAAAAAAAAAAAAAAAGTCCAAAACTTCATTTTTGCATCTATCTATAAAAATAGTTCCAGCCTCATGATAAATACTACTAATTACAAAAGTGATTTATAAAAATTAAGAAACATCCAAATAAGAACTCAAGGAGTTCAATTTATAATTTTAGAGTGAATATATCCTTTTTCCAATACAAAGAAATTTAATGTTATAAATAAAGAAAGTAACCTATCAAAGGCATGTGGGATCTATTCATAGAGAAGCAGAAAGAAAGTCATATTACTAAATATTATGGAGTAAAATTTCATTGGGGGAAGAAGACTAGACTATTTTTCTCAAGACCCATGAGTATAATAAATCCATGGAAACCGAGGAGACTCATTTTGCTTTGATAGAAAAAGAACTGTGTGGTTTTTGCCCAGAGGATTCTGGGAGCAGGGAGCTGAGGTTTGAACTCATAGGGCATGGGCAGTTGGTGCCTGAGCAGTGGCCTTGCAGACCAGCGTTTTGAACCAGAGGTTTCTGGAAGCAGGGAGCTGAGGTTACCTGAGAATACCTGTGCATAGGCTAAGCAAGCAACTCAACCAACCCCCTCCCCCCAAGAGAGTGGCTGGTAGCAGAGGGAATACAGTGCTCAGAAGGTGTCATCTGGGCTGTTACCCACCCAGTTCTTGTGGAACAGAAAGGGAAGAGTAAACTATACCTTCCAATATATAACCAAAATTGAAAGCCTGAAAGCTAGACAAGCCAACACTCCATACATAAGGAGAATACAACAAAGGCACCTGAAGGAATCAAGGAAAGCAATCCTTCAACAAGGTGAAGAGGGATTCAAGATTTGCATCAGAATACAGACAAAAGGCAAACCACATGCTGAGAGCACAATGAAGGAACAATATGAAAAACGCACATAATAACTCCACACTAAAGTCTACAGAGCATGTGGAGGACTCCTAGGATGGAATCTCCCTAGAGGTAACCCAGGACACAGATCATAGAATAACAATCACAGATATATTTAAAGAAACAATAGAACTAAGGGGAGAGAATGAAAGGAGAAAATGACAGACTCCAGAAAGGGCTAGAGGAAAAAATGACAAACTCCAGAAGGAAGTGGAAACACTGAAAAGATCCCATGCTGAAATGAAAAAAGAAACCGAGGGAAACAAGGAACTACAAGAAAAGATTGAGAAGCTCCAAAAGGAAGTGGAAATAGTAAGGAAAACACAGGAAGAAATGAAAAAGGAAATCAAACAGTCATCCAATCAAAAGGAAAGAATGGGAAAAAGCCTCAGAAGCAGAATGGACGAAGCAGAAAAAAGACCTAGAAGATAACACAGAACAACTAAAAATCTCAAGTAAAGACTATGAAAAATTAAAAAACACACAAGAGTGGAAGAACCAGAAAATGTGGGACACTATGAAAAGACTAAACCTCTGCATCATAGGGATAGAGGAAGAAGAATCCCAAGAGAATGGTATTATCAGTTTGTCAACAGAATAATAGATGAAAATTTCCCCCAATTAAAAAAAGACAAACCTGTACGAGTACAAGAAGCACATAGAACACCAAATAGACTACCAGAAAAGAAACTCCCCCTGCCACAAGAGAGAAACAAGTTACACTTAAGGGGAAACCTATCAGAATTACAGCTGACTTTTCAGTGCAAACTATGAAGCCAAGAAGAACATGGACCAAAGCACTCCCAGTGATAAACGACTACAAATGCCAACCCAGGTTAATTTA
>VZQC01007495.1:128117-138335 GCA_009823505.1 Rhizomys pruinosus
CTTCTCTGGGTGCTTAATGACCATACTTAATGCCCATACCAATTTGACCGAGAGATCTAAGGGATAACTATGTTCCTTGCCCTCAGAGGTCAACTAAGTCTCAGGGCACTATGCATGGGGGCATCTCTTGAAATGTCCTGCAAATGTAAGTCACCAGTCTTCTGTGCAGGGAGGTCTTAGAGATCCACTAATGGGACTTCAGCCAGTGTCCAGTCTATAAAGAGGAAAGTCTGCTCATGCTTCAAAAAGGGAAGCCTGGTCAAGCAGGACCTGATTCTGTCCTCAAGTGGATGGAACTGGTAAATGAAAGACTGAGAGGAGCCAGGGGCTCCCACCGTCCCCCGCAAAAATCCCCCCCGAGAGACCCCTGAGGACCAGATCCTCAACTGACCTTGAGAAAGCAAAAACTTTGGTTAATCTGGGAGGCAAAAATCCCAATGTGGAGCAAAAGTGCAGGACTGATGGTTGTTTTGGATTGTCAAGGAGGAAACTTCAAGCACTTCCTTAAGGAAAACATGACATCTTTTAGGAAAAAAATCCTCCAATTCAAATGATATGTATATGTATGTATGTATATTTATGTGTGTATGTATAACTATATATAACTATATATACTGCAGCAATACAAGTTGGAGAGAACAACAACAAAAAAACTAAAAAAAAAAACTGGAAAGACTGAGAAAAAGATACAGGACATGTAGGACATAGTGCAGGGGCTCGGGTGGAGTGGGGGGCATGGAAAGGAAAGTGATTCTAGATTCCATTGAGAAATGATATATGACTATGGAAAAAGTTTAATAACAAAAGAAAAATAACTAATTGAAGCTCTATTTAGGGGTATGAATTAGTATGTATAAAAATTGCAGTAAAACCTTGTTTTCAGTCATCTCACCATTCCATACCTTTCACTGGACTGTAGATCAATTCTGAGCTCAGAGCCCACAGTAGGTATTTACCCAATAATGTACAGAGCTCAGGATTCAACTATTTTAGTGAAAAGACAGTCATTAAAGTCATTAAAATATTTGTTAAGCACTGTCAGGACCTTGAGTAGCATATAGCAAATCACATTTTTTTAATGCTTCTATTGATGTTTTGTGTATTTCAGACATCATTTTTCAGTTAAATTTAGGCATATTCACCTTTCTCTTCCCCCACCCCACCCCAGATCATGCATTCTGCCATAACTGTCCTGCATCTTTCTCACAGTCTTTTTTATGTTTAGGAACTCACATTTTCCTCCATTAATTTTATAATATTCTAAAATATGGATACATACTTTTCACCCATTTATGGTAATTACAGACTCTGAAAATAAGTGGTGGGTGATTTCTAGAGCCCATTGAGAGATTTACATTATAACAACATAGTTGCTTTCAGATAAACAGAAATATAACAATAATGTTGTTCAGCTTGCCTTTCAACTGAGAGGGAGATAATGACAAATGTTGGAAAGAGTTCAATATGAACATATTTTTTGTCTATGGCCTCACAATTCAAGCTATGTCTCTAGAACTAATTTAGTTGTCAAAATACAATGCACACATGAACCTATATATGTACATACTTATGAGTAGTTTGTCTTCACAGGAATGTTTATTTTGATCTCTTATGATTTATAAGATTGTAGTAGACATGGTAGGTTAGACTAGGTTTTTTTTTTTTCTTTGCCTAGGCTGGAAATGCTTCTTAGAGATGGTTCCAGGCTTTCCATAGCAGGTGAAAAGAGTTTGATAAGTGGCAGAGTGATGGCAGTTCTAGGTATTTGGAACCACACTGAAATGGCACACTGTCCAGAGCAGCTGTGAACCTGTAGCCATGTTCTCAAATGTAAGCGTCCACTGAAATTGCATTACTAACATGTTTCCAAGGGATACTGATATACTGTTTGAAGAGCATATTTTGAGAAATACTCATCTACAGGGCCAAAATACACCCCCTGGATTCATTAAGAATTGGCTACTTTCCAGATAAAGGGGATGAGGGAAACTTCAGGGAACATGTACGGTGACTAAAGGTCAGGAGACTTGTAAAGTATTTTCAAGGGAAATTTTGTTTGACACTGACCTTGGTGTTATAGTTAGCTACAATTGTCAACTTGACATAGCCTAGAGACATTTGAAGGAATCTCAGTTGGGGCCAGTGGCCATGTCTGTGAGAAATTGTCTTGATTGATGACTGGTGTGGGAGGGCCCAACCCTGGTGTGGGCAGCACTCTCCCTAGGCAGCTAGACATAGGCAATATAAGAAACAAAATAGCAAGAAAATAAACCACCCAATAAAATGATGGGCTACAGATATGAACAGTGAGTTCTCAAATGAAGAAATAAAAATGGCTAATAACTCCCTAAAAAACTGCTCAACCTCCTTAGTAATTTGAGAAATGCAGATAAAAGCCACTTTAAGCCACCCTAAGATTACATCTTACCCCAATCAGACTGGCTAAGATCACAAAAACAAAGGACACAAGCGTCTGGAGAGGGTGTGGACAAAGGGGAACACTCATTCACTGTTGGTGAGAATGCAAACTAGTGCAGCCACTATGGAAGGCAGTGTGGGGAACTCTCAAAAAATTAAAAATGAATCTACCATATGACTCAGTTATAGCACTCCTTGGCATATACCCAAAGGATGCATCATACTGTAAAGATACCTGTACATTCATATTTGTTGCTGCTCTCTTCACAATACCAAAGAAGTGGAAACAAACTAAATGTCTAAAAACCAATGAATGAATAATGAAAAATGTGGTACAGCTACACAATGGAGTACTACTCAGCAGTAAGAAAAGATAAAATTGTGAAATTGTCAGGTAAATGGATGATGTTATTCTGAGTGAAGTAGCACAGACAGAAAAACAGGTGGTGCATGTTCTCCTTCATTTGTGCATTGTAGCACTAATCCCCTTAAAAGAGTATATATTATAATATAGCACTAGGAGCTGAGAGAGTGGAAAGGATACATGGAGGTAATGGAAAAGAAAAATCCCAAGACAGGGGGACAGTAAGGAACAGATGTTACTAGAGGTGAGGTCGGGAGGGTGGAGGGGTTGGGTTGGGAGAGGAGGAGGAGGAGGAGGAGGAGGAGGAGGAGGAGGAGGAGGTAAATGGGGGGCATGGAGAGGGGGAGAGTGGGAATGATGGGAGGTGCTGGGGCTGGGGAGGAAGGAGGGGGTGGTAAGAGAAGAAGAAAGAATAGAGATGACTGGAACTTGAGAGGCTACGAAATGCAGAGTGTAATGGGATGCCCCTGAGACCCCATGGGAAATTCACATATACTGTCTGAACACTAGTGCATGGGTTGTGCAACCTGGTGGCTGTGTGACAGGGGTCACAGTACAAGAGAGAGAACACCTCCCCTTGAATGATTAGTGAGAGCACTACAAGTGACTCTCAAAACAAAGCAGGCTATCTCCAAAGCTCTTGATTATTTACCAAAAATAGAAATATAGACTCTATTGTTCAGGACAAGACATGTTTCAGGGATAGGATTTAGATTAATTGGAACAGTAACTGGCCTGGAACCTTTCTATCTGAAGTTAAGCACTCATAATTCTAGACAATGTGCACACTGCTATGATAGAAAAATCAATCGGGGCTGGAGAGATGGTCTAGCGGTTGAGAGCACCGACCGCTCTTACAGAGGACCCTGGTTCGATCCCCAGAACCCACATGGCGGCCGAGAACCATCTGAAACTCCAATTCCAGGAGAACTCCAGTTCCAAGGGAATCCGATACCCTCTTCTGACCTCCGCGGCATTGCACAACACGGGTGCACAGACTTGCATGCAGACAGTACATTCATACACATACAGAAATAAATAAAAAAGAAAGAAAAGAAAAATCAATCAATGGTACAACCTAGTACCAAACTCCAATAACCATGTTGAACTTCCCAGCAAACTACCTTTATTAGTTCAGTAGAGGCATTGATGTCTGAGGGAAGGTCAACCATTATCCAATTGGACTTGGAACCCTCTCAATGGGAGTGAACCTATGAAAGCCATTATAAACTCAGCCAAATGCACAGGGCTGGAGAGAATATAACTCTATAGACAAATGAAAATTCTTACCATACACTAACTATGGAATCTTATATTTACAGACAAGCAAATAATATGCAACTCATCAAAAAAGCTACTCTTTGGAAAAGATGGAGGCCACTGCAGAATCTGACAACTGGTCAGACACAGAACATCTGAAAAATCCCCATTCCTAGGAGACACATCTACAGTTGAACATTTACCCACAGAATTGGGGAGCAGAGAGAAAATGAGCACACCCCTCAATTCTCACTAGTAATGCTTCCATACACAATAAAGTGTGAGGCAAACAGAATGCTACAAATAGTCAACGTCAAAGAATAGGGGGCCCCAGAGTGTGTATCCTTGGATGGGGCCCCTATATTAAACCTCACCTACCCATGGCTCAGGGATCATTGCAGAAGAGGGGGCAGAAAGATTATAAGAGCCAGGGCTGGTGTATGAATGAAGAAAAGCAGTGACTTACAATTGTCTGTAAGCTTTCCCATGTAAACCTGTGGCAAGGTAAGCATCAGACACAGGACCCATGCCAACTGGAACAAGGTCTCAAAGTGGAAAATGACAAATGCATGGAGAACTGACCCTGAACCGAGAACTACAAGAGACTGTGTACTGTTGGTTGAGAGAGACTATGTGTTACCTAGGTGCATTATTCACTTTTCTGTTGCTGTGATAAAACCACCATGACCAAGGGAACTTATAAAAGGAAGAGTTTATTTGAGCTTACAATTGATGTTTCCAGGGAGTTAGAGTCCATTGTGGTGGGGAGGCACGGTGGCAGGAGCTGGAACAGAAAGCCAAGGTGGACATCTTCCAGTGAATACAGGAAGCAGAGACAGAGAGTGCAACTGGAGACTGGCAAGGCTTGTTGAACTCTCTTTTTTTTTATTATTAATTTTATTTATTTCTGTATGTGTATGAATGCACTGTCCGCATGCAAGTCTGTGCACCAGTGTCGTGCAACGCCGCGGAGGTCAGAAGAGGGTCTCGGATTCCCCTGGAACTGGAGTTCTCCTGGAATTGGAGCTTCAGACGGTTCTCAGCCGCCATGTGGGTGCTGGGGATCGAACCCTGGTCCTCTGTAAGAGCGGTCGGCGCTCTTAACCGCTAGGCCATCTCTCCAGCCCCTTGTTGAACTCTCTAAGCCTCTCCCTAGTAATGTACTTCCTCCAGCAAGATTTCCCAAAATGGTGCCACAAACGAGGGACAAAATGTCTGAATAATTGAAGCTGATGGAGGACATTATCATTCAAACCACCACACTAGGATTCCTAGATATGTTGACTAGACTCCAGAAGATCAATTTGCACAGAGGGACATCTTGGGTTTGGGAGCTTGACTTGATAAGACTTAGCTTAGATGTTGTAATGCATGAGTTCTGATGGGGAGGTTAGGGCATGGGGGAACTGGATTTGTTTGGGAACTATTGTCTGCATTGAACAAATGATCAATAAAAAATTTAAAATAAAAAAAGTTAGCTGAGCAAGGCAGAGAGCAAGCCAGGAAGCAGAATACCTCAATGCTTTCTGCTTCTATTTCTACTTGAGTTCCTACCCTGACTTCCCCCAGTGATGGATTATGGCCTGGAAGCATAACCAAAATAAATAAACCTCTTTCCCCCCCTAAGTTGCTTTTGGGCATGGTGTTCATAACAGCATCAAAAAGCAAGCTAGAACACCTAGAGCGGGCCCTTCTTTTCACCTATATATTCTGGCAATAAGAAAAGTGATCTCTCATTGGGGAAAGCAGTTCTCTTCAACTTTGGAATTGGATCAGACTTGTAGCTGCTCTACTTTGCATTGCCAAAGTCACTCAGTTTCTTAAAGTCTCAATCTCTTCTCAGTGGGCTAAACCATAGAGGAATCTTCTGCAAACAGCACTGAGGTAGGCATTCATTCCTTTTCATTTAGGGGAGCTCCCAGAGAACACAAGCCATCACTCCCTTCTTCCACTCAAGAGCCAGAGCAGGGAACTGAGAAATACAAGACAGTGAGTACTCTTGGGTGAGACAGAGTATGCCTTACCTACGATTGTGGCTGTGTAGATGTTCTTTCTGGAGTGAGAGTTGGAATCAGAGAGGGAAACTACAATGAAAGGAGGGTTTCAGTGGGGAGATGGTCATGGCCTGGCAGTGGCCACCTGCAGAGGCAGAAACATGGTGGTGGCAGTGGGTGTTCAGCCAGAATTTCTCAGTGCTTTCACCTCTTCTGTGACTTTGCCCAAATGTAACTTCACTGGCCATCTTCCTTAGTCATTCTCATTTCACAGAAAGCTATTTGTCCCCTGCATGTAGAGTACCTTCTTCCCCTTTTGCTTTAATTTTCCTTTAAGCATCATGCTTGCTATTCTGTATCTTTTTCTTATTTGGTTTTGTCTGATGTTTTCATTAGATGCTCAGGTGATGAAGAGAGTCTATCTCATGTTAATCCCAATGCCCAGTATAACTGACACACAGTACACTTGATAAGTATTTGTTGAATGAATGAACACCATAAACAATATAATATTCAACAATGAATTCACTACTTGCTGGCAAAAGCTAAAATCTATTTGTTGCCTGCAATTATTGACTCTGGAGATATGTATAAATATGAAATATTTTTTAACCAGCTTAAGTTACTTTTGAAGTGTTTCCATCCACATCGAGAAATTATTTTTGTAATTCAATGTAGGAAACTTATTAATTGAGACTAATTCTTACTAACCAGGATTTGGTGAGACACGTATGAAACAGAATTATGTATTTTTCTCCACATTTCTGTTCCTGTAACTACAAGCTGTCAAATACTTGGCACTTAGTAGTATTTTGGACAAATATCATTGCTTTGTGGAAACTTTTGGGTCATAAAATTCCAAATGAGCTTAATTTAATAGTTTAAAATCTCATCCTCATATCCAACAGAGAAACAAAAACATTTCTCACCAGGAGGCCTGGGATCCACAGGACTCGCAGTGGTAAGGGAGCCATGGTGGCTAGAGTCTGGCTTGCTGCTGCTCTCCTTTTGCATGGCCTTTACTGTTCCTTGGGAGTCTTTCTTTGGGTACATTAGGGTTTGGTGAAAGGAAAAGGGAAACAGCAAACACTTTCTATGTAAGAAAAGGGCTGTGTTTCTTCTGTGGTTGATCACATCTTCTATATGGCAGGTATGTAATGATGGTTCTCTTGCTGGCCAGTGGGCAGTCCTCTGGCCATACAGCTTTAGTTTAGGTAACTTCCACACAGCCCAGTTGTAGCTTGGAGAGTAGCCTGATGTACCACTGTCCTTTCTTCAACAAGGCTCCTCCATACTTCTGATTCCCTTTTTCTCTCTGCTGAAAGGGACTCAGAGGGAGAAAAACAAGTTTACTCATAGAGTTTATGTGGGAACTAGGTCAGTTTTCTGCAGGTGTTACCAATGTTTTCCAGCAGGTGTCACTTGGGTTTGGGAGAGGAGAGAAACTTTGTTCCTAGAAGAAAGAAGAGACAGGATTTTCACATAATGCCAGAGTCTCTTTTTTAAAAATTTTATTCTTTGAAAATTTCATGCAAGTATCCAATGTATCTTGATTATATCCACCCCTCATTCCTGCCCCCACCTCCTTCTGGGAGCCACCATCTCATGTCCCTCCCAAATTCATGTCCTTCTTTTCTATCTAATTAATTGAATTATTTATTTAAACCACTGCACTCTGTTTATGCTGATCACATGGGCATGGATGTGGACTGTCCACTGGGGCCACAATCCAAAAAATCGATTCTTCCTTCTCCTAACAGTCATCAACTGTCAATAGCTCTCAAATGAGGGTGGGGCTTTTGGAGCCCCGTTTCCTCCATGCTGTAATTTTTAGCTGGCTTTATCTTGTACAAGTCTTGTGGAGATAACCAGTAACAGCCATGTCATGTTCAGAAGACAGCATTTCACACGACTCTCTACTTTTACAGTTCTTAACATTCCTTCCATCTCCTCATCCATGAGGTTCCCTGAGCTCTGGGGGAGGGTGTTGATGTACATGTCCTCAAAGTCACATGTTGATATACATGTCCTCAAAGTCACCTATTCTTAGCACTTTGAATAGGAATGCATATGCCTTTAACCACCACTTACTACAAAAAAATAAGAAACTTCTCTGAGCAAGGTAAGGAGCAACATAACTCTATGGAGAGAAACACAAACATTTAGAAGGCAATTGGACAAAATGACTGTACTAGTCACTTCTCTGTTGCTGTGATAAAACCACCATGACCAAGGGAACTTATAAAGGAAGAGTTTATTTGAGCTTATGATTGACAGTTCCAGGGAATTAAGAGTCCATTGTGGTGGGAGGCATGGTGGCAGAGGTTGGAGCAGAAAGCCAAGGTTCACATCTTCCAATGAGCACAGGAAGCTGAGAGAGCAACTGGAGGCTGCAAGGCTTGTTGAACTCTCTAAGCCCTCTTCCAGTGGCATACTTCCTCCAGCCTGGCCACACCTTCTAAGATCTCCCAAAACAGCACCACCAACTGTGGACAAAATGTCTGAATACTTGAAGTCTATGAGGGACATTCTCATTCAAACCACCTCAATGACCATTTAGGAAAACATCAATATATTCTCCCCCAGGGCCCATGATTTCTCAAGACTGGGTTTGGACAATGTTTACAGTAACAGGCAGGAATATTGCCTATGGAACAGGTGTCAAATCCAATCAAAAGAGCAGCTGGTTACCACCATAAGCATTCTTGCCACTACTGCACCAGTGGGCACATCTTGCCTTTATGTCACAGTTTCTTAATAAGAGTGCTACTGGCAATTAGTGTCAGACTAGGCTTTATTGTGCAGGGATCTTTCTTACATTATGGTATATTTAGAATTCCTGAATTCTACACACTACATTCAAATAGCACACCCAGAAAATAGCTATGCACACTCCCAGCCTTCCCTTAGTTTGTAAACCATTGCTAGGACAACAACACAGTGATACACAGGAAATTTAGAATTTTTGACTTACTATGCAGGCTGGTAGGAGTAGTGTGTGACAGCTGCTTAACAGACTCTGCAAGAGGTCTGGAAGCTCTTTGAAAATGTGGGGTTACTTAAAACTCTTTTAGCTTTGGACTTCAGTTGAAATTCAGAGGTGAGAAGATCATTCAACATTTCTCCAAATTGCAATGTGAGATGTATTATGCCTGAGAATTACTTTCAGTAGCTAGTCCTCCTCTGGCATTTATGTTCCAGCCAGATTCAATCAGAAAAATTCTCCCCTTTCCTATCTGCTCCTCGAGTTCTTATGGAGGACCCCACTCTTATTGATCTTACATGATCCAGGTCCTATCAGAATCAGAGCAGCTAATTTTTATGATGTCTGTAGTTTTATAGGATTATAAGAGCAAAGCTAGCAGTTTGTTTTGGAACCATTTTTTAATATCTTTTCTTTTTTCTTTTTCCTTTATTTGTTTATTTTTAAAGGGATTCTACAATATAATAGCACAGTTGTTTTCAGATAACATTGACGTTTCTCAGTTTGCCATACAATTAGGTAATTGGTGCATTTTTTTTTGAAGTGAGCCAAATTATTAAGCATAAGCAATGATTGTAAGTAACATTCATGTAAAACCAGTTTGCAAGTATCTATGTCCAAATGTTGAACAAGGTTCCCATAGTCCAGTTGGAGAAGCTTGTATTCACAAACATGTTGATCGAATAAGAGTCCAGTCTGTATTGCTGTAGTCTCATGATTCACCCCAATCTCTGTGCAGTCCTTACATTCTACCACACCTCTTCTTCCACAAGTTGTTCCCTAGGCTTTGGGAAAGGGGCACAAGTGGGTGAGAAGCAAAACAGTCTATTTTCTCTGGAGATGTCATTTTGGACTCCAGTCTGTTCAGGTTGTTCCCCTTCATGGGTTGACACCTTATCCAGGGGTACCTTTTTAATCCTACTAACAAAGAACAAGCAGTTAGTTGTACAGGCATTTAAACAGTGCTAATTATTATGGCAAGCTAAGCTGTGAGCATAGACACAGATGATTGGATGGTATGCTAATCCACAAACTGTGTTTTCTCTATAAAGGGTGACAAGTTCTTATTGTGGCTTATAGCATCTCCTAACTACTAGATGACATAAGCTTGTGGCATCAGCTTTGAATTATTCTTCCAAGGAGAGGGCTAATAGCCCATTAGATTTTGGATATATATATATATGTGGACACATGGCTGC
>VZQC01007495.1:144042-163275 GCA_009823505.1 Rhizomys pruinosus
TTAATTTCTTCCTTGACCCCATTCATTATTCAGGAACATTCTGTTTAGTCTCTGTGTGTTCATGTAAGGTTTTGTAGGGTTTATCCTGGGTGTTGATAATTGGAGTTTTATATGCAGAGATGCATAGAATATGATTATACAATACTTTTTTGTATTTGTTGAGATTTTTCTGTGTCCTTTAATGTCTTTATTTTAAGTGAGACGATGGAATTCTGTGGAGGTGCTGAGTAGAAAGTGTATTCTCTGGTATTTGGGTGAAATATTCGATAGATATGTCTGTGAGGTCATTATGGTGTATTGTACTTTCAGGGTCTCAGATGTCATCTTATTTATCCTTTGTCCCGTTGACTGTCTAAAGGACTTAGTGAGCGTACTGACATTCCCCTATTATAGTGTCTAGGGTTAATCTGTGCCTTTGATCCTGAAGAATTGTGCCTTTATAAGTTGGTGGCACACGGAGTTTGGGCCATATATATCATGATTGTGAGATCTTTTAATCATCAATATGGTTCTTCTAATAGATGTAGTGGCCTCTTTGTTCTCTTTTTGATTTTCTTTTTGTTTGAAGTCATATGTATTTCGAATATTAGAATAGCAACACCGTGCTATTGTATTATTGGTCATCCGATTGTGCTTGGAATGATTTTTTCTTCCTATTCCCTATACCTTAAATTAGTGCCTATCCTTTTGCAAATGTAGAATGGGTTTTCTTGTAGACCTAGCATAATAGATGAGATATTTTTTTCCTATCCATTCTTCCTCAGTCTTCTATGGCTTTGCTATTAGGGGAGTTTTAGCCCACAATATATTATAAGGTTATAATTGAATGATGGGATGTTTGCTTCCCTCCTACATTACCTATTATCCATTTGACTCTTCTAGCGCTCTGATTCTACTCTAACGCTTATAGTTAAATTTATTAGTTTCTTTTATTCCTCAGGCTTGAGGATTGTTGCTCCTCTCTTCTGACTTTGAATTGCTTACAAGTATTTTCGTGGAGAGTTGGTTTTCCAGACATGAATTCTACTCATGCTTGTTGTTATATGTCATGTGAAGATTTTTTTCCTCTCTCCTCACTATAGCCCATATAATTCGTCTTGTGGATAAGTATTCTGGGTGGCATCATAGTCCTTTAACACTGGGAATTGCCTTTGGCTCCATGACCTTCTTTGCCTTTCATGGGTTGCACTGAGAAGTAGTCTTTGTATTTCTGATGGGTTTCCCTTTGTATGTGACTGTTTTATATTTTGTAGCTTACAGATATTTGTTTTGTTTTGGGTGTCTAAGCATTTAACTAATGATGTGTGGTGGGGAAGTTTCTTTTTCTGATCTTTTTATTCGAGTTATATGTATAGTTCTGTTTTGTATGTGGTTTTTCTTTTTTAGTTGGGGGAATTTTCATACTTATTATTCTGTTGAAATCTGATCAAATACTATTCTCTTGAAATTTTCTTTCTCCTTCCTCTAATTCACTATGCACTAGCGGTACAGTTTTTGGTCTTTCATTAGGTGTCTGCCAGTATTTTTCCTGATTGTTCACAGCTATTTGTGTATTTTAAAATTTTATATATTCTTATTTGAGCTGTTTTAACATTGCATCTGTGTTAGTCGTTCCAGATATGAAGTATTCTTTGTTTTTGTTTCCTCCATTCTATTTTCTGAAGGCTTTCTTTCTTTTCTTACTTGATTAGATGAGTGTTCTATTTACCTTTCTCATTTCATCCTGTTGATTTTTTAGTATTTTTCATTTCCTTTTATCTGCAGCTATCTCAAATCTCTTCTTGGTCTTCCTTCCTTGGTTGCTGGTTTGCTACTTCCTTTTTCTCAGTGTTTCTACTTTCTTTCGACGGAGTTTTCATTTTTTTCTCCCTCCTAGATTTCTAGTTTTGATGCGTTTTGTCATTCTCCTTCCTTTCTTTCTTTCTGAAGTTTGTCATTGTATCTTCCCTCCAGGTCTTTTTTGGATGTTTTCATTCTCTGTCTCTTATACTCGTCTACTGACTATCTATTTTCTTTAATTCCTTCCTGCTTGGTAGTTGCATAATATTCCTCTAAGATCTGTTTTCTTGGGTCGTACATCCAGGGTGATGAACCATTAGTAGCTATCTCCTAAGCGGTTGGTAGAGCCTTGGTGCAGCAATATACCTCACAGTCCATAGTTGCTCTCGTCGGTCCCGTGGGCATTTGGGGTTCCCCCCCCCTGTTTCTTTTCTTTGCGCCTGGATTCTGATTCAAATCCACAATGTCTTGTTGACTTGTCTGAGAACAAGCTTCTTTTGCTTGCCTCTTTCAGATTCCCCCCCCCTTTTTTCCCGTACTTTTTGTATGGAGCGGATTGACTTGTCTAGTTTTCAGGCTTTCAATTTTGTTTATATACTTGATATTGGAAGTCATAAGATCACCTCTTCCTTCCTATTCTGAAGGTTCTCAAAAAACAAATCGCAGCTTGGATAGCCCTCTTACTCTCTCTTCAATTCCAGTTGGTGGGGGATAGGGGGGTGAGGCGGGGGGTGGGGGGTGGGATGCCTGAGGTTGCCTGTCTGGAGCAGCACCGAGCTTTTGTTTGTGTTCCAGGTGGTCTTAACAAGCAAGACCCGAACCTGAGCCATGCCCCACATGAGCTCACTATGGCGCCAGAGTTGGCTGCAAGGGGGAAGGATGACCCCTCAGGGACAGCCACACTCTACAAGGGTTTAGGGCTTAGACTCAAGCACACAGGCCAACAGGACTGCTGCCACAAACCTGCGAATCAACCATCCAGCAACCCAAGAGTCAAAGTACTCCAAGCTCTACCTGTCTGGAGCGGCACTGGGTTCTTAACCTGTGCTCAAGGTGGTCTTAGAAAGCAAGGTCCGGACCTGAGGACCCCTCCCCCCACAAGCTCACTATTGCAGACATTTTATAGTTCCAAATTACCATTTTATAGGTCAAAAGGTTGAATATAAGAAATCCTAGGGGTCGGCAGCCATCGTGCTTTGCACTGCTGGGAGGGCTCGGAGTGTGCGGGGCAGATGCAGGGTAGGAGTTGTGTTCTCCAAATTTGCAGACCTTACAAGATCTGGGCATGTCCTTCATATTTGATTGGATTTACAGTGGTTTCATCAGTGTGCTCCAGTTTCTAGGATTATATAAGAAAACTGGTAAATTGGTGTTTCTTGGACTGGATAACGTGGGGAAAACAACATTGCTACACACGCTGAAAGGCGACAGGCTTGGACAGCACATCTCAATGCTACATCCCACTTCAGAAGAACTCACTATTGTTGGCATGACGTTTACAACCTTCGGTCTGGGAGGACATGTTCAAGCCCGGAGTGTGGAAAAACTACCTTCCTGCTATCAATGGCATTGTATTTCTTGTGGATTGTGCAGACCATGAAAGGCTGTTAGAATCAGAAGAACTTGATTCCCTAATGACAGATGAAACCATTGCTAATGTGCCTATAGTGATTCTTGGAAATAAGATTGACAGACAGGAAGCCATCAGTGAAGAGAGGTTATGAGAGATGCTTGGTTTATATGGTGAGACAACAGGAAAGAGCAGTGTGTCACTAAAGGAGCTGAATGCCTGGCCTCTGGAAGTTTTCATGTGCAGTGTGCTGAAAAGGCAAGGTTATGGAGAAGGCTTCTGCTGGATGACCCAGTACATTGATTAGCAACAGTGCTCACCCATTCCCATCCAGGCCTCCTCAGAGATCCATCACCCAACATGCATAACGAATTCAATAGAGTTTTGTTGGTTTCAAAATAGGTTTTTTAGATTATTAATATTATATATACTTAATTTGAGTGAGAATTGAAAAGTGATTCAAGTAAGTTTGAATATTACAATGTTAGCTTTCTAATTCCATACAAATAGTTTTTACAGTTTATAACTTGGAGTCTCCCCAGTACCATTTATAAAGACCAACTTTCCAGCAGTACAGTTGATGTACTTTTTAACAATGTGAAACTACACATATAAACCATATTTAAAAGCTCATCATGTGAAATTTTTTATGTACTTTTTGGAACTAGTTTTTAAATTTTAGATGATATGTCTACCTGCCTTGAGTGTACAGTCAATAATTTGCTTATCAAAGATTGCATGATGACTTACTGTTTCAATAATACTTTTTCTTATGCAAACATCATGTAATAAAAAACATAAAAAAATATTGTGTATTTCAATCAACCTAAGTATGTTAGTGAGATTCACACCTAATTTAAATTTAAAGAAAACATAACAGCTTTAGTATAACGTGTTGTTAATGACTAGCAATGTTTGGAGCATCATGTTAATTATGAGAGAAACAGACTTGTAAAATATTTATCTTTATTTTTGGTTCTTTCTGAGACAGGGTCTCTCTCTAGCTCCAGCTATCCTGGAACTCACTGTGTAGACCAGGATGGCCTTGAACTAACAAAGATCCACCAGCCTCTGCCTCCCAAGTGCTAGGATTACAGGTGTGTGCCACTATGCCTGGCCATGTTTTTTATTATTTTTATTTCATGTGTATGACTGTATCACCCACATATGTGTAAGTGGACCCACTTTGGGCAATGCTTCAGAGGTCAGAAGAGGGAGTTGGATTCCCCAGGAAATGGAGGTAAGTATGGTTGTTATCTGTCATGTGGGTGCTGGGAATTGAACCCTGGTCCTCTGCAAGAGCAGTCATTGTTGTTAACCACTGATCCATCTCTCTAGCCCTGAGAAATGGACTTTTTATCCTTATGTTTCAGGAGTCAGTCTAAGCATAAGAACGTTGGGGAAAGAAAGGTGGTTAATCTCTAAGGTTTGTATTGTGTGCTGCCATTTATACCACACTATTTGATTTTGTTTTCCAGTTACATCCATTTGGTTGGTGTGTATGTCTGTGTGCATGTGTGTGTATATGTTAATGTGCCCACATACGTCTGTGTGCATGACATATTATGCATGTACATAAGGTTTCAGGAATTGGTTCTCTCCTTCCATCATGTGGGTCCTAGGGATTGAACTCAGGACATCGTTGGATCCCTGAAACTGAAGTTATAGATGTTAGCCACTATGTGGGTGCTGAGAACCAAACCCGGATCTTCTGCAAGAACAACCAGGGTTCTTAACTACCAACTCTCTCTCCAGCTTGGGTTTGGTGAGAAATTTTAAAAAGAAAGTAGTTGAAAAAAATCTTCAGATATCCTATGTATTAGTATCTTCAAACAAGGAAGGCTTTCTCCATGTTCTATAACATGTCAGCCTGTGGAATTCCACTGATGTGAATTTTTCAGAAAAAGAAACACTATCACAAAGTGAATTTGACCTTTGGGTCTATCCACATGTATTGGGAGAATATACCCTAGTAAGCCATAGGCCTCTGATTTGCATTCTGTTAAATATGTAGTTGTTTAGGCTATCTCATTTTTCCCCAGAGAAAACACAATCATTCTGCACCTGAGTACTTTATTCTCCTCTGGGAGGAAGCCTGAATTCCGTGTTGATTGGATTTTTATAATCTCTTCTCTGTGTGTCCTCAGGAGTGTCTTTTTAAAACCTCCTTCTTAATTCTCCCAGACTGTGATGGTTAATCCTGGGTGTCAACTTGACTGGACGAAGGAACAAATAAGAGAAAAAGGATCTTCAGATTGGACTACCTCAACCCGGATGTCCCACCCCAAATGTGGTCATTACCTTCTGCTGGAAGGCAGTATTAAAGGTCATGCCAGAGAGATCTGGTCTCTTTTTTCCTGCAGCTTGCCTCTCTCTCACTGGTGAGTTTGTCTTGCTGTTGTGATCAACCCTATGGATCCCAGCGTGTACTGAGACCAGCAAATCTCCAGGAATC
This sequence comes from Rhizomys pruinosus, assembly GCA_009823505.1. NCBI lineage: Eukaryota > Metazoa > Chordata > Mammalia > Rodentia > Spalacidae > Rhizomys > Rhizomys pruinosus. The sequence goes on from VZQC01007495.1 coordinate 149,847, forward strand.
CATTGAGCCTTCACACCAGATTGGGACTACTGAGACATCCAGCCTTGTGGACTGAGCAGTTCTCTGGATTCTCATCCTCTCCGGTGAGGCACAGCTACTGTTGGACTCCTTGAACTCTGTCACATGAGCAAATCAATAAATTGTATATAGCTATATATTCGTCCTGTTGTTTCTGTTTCTTTAGAGAACCCTGACTAATACAGATTTTGGTACCAGGAGTGGGGTTGATCATAACTTAGAAGGGATCTTGATCACCTGACTCTGGTCCACTATATTGATGATGTTATGCTGATTGGACCCAGTGAACAAGAGGTAGCAGCTAGTCTAGACTTGTTGGAAAAGCATATGCACATGAGATGATGGGAAATAAATCTAACTAAAATTCAAGGGCCATCTACCTCAGTGAAGTTTCCAGGGGTTAGTGTGGAGCATGCAGAGACATTCCTTCTAAGGTAAAGAATGAGTTGTTGCACCTGGCCCATCCCTCCACCAAGAAAGAAGCACAATGTTTAGTCGGCCTTTTGGGATTCTGGAGGCAGCGCATTCTTCATCTGGGTGTGTTACTATGACTCATATATCAGGTGACTCGGAAGGCAGCAAACTTTGAGTGGGGCTTGGAACAGGAAAAGGCTCTTCAACAGGTCCAGGCTGCAGTGCAGGCTGCTCTGCCCCTAGAGCCATATGATCCAGCAGACCCAATGGTGCTTGAGGTATCAGTGGCAGATAGAGATGCTGTCTGGAGTCTGTGGCAGGCTCCCATAGGGGAATCACAGCGGAGGCCCTTGGGATTTTGGAGCAAGGCTCTACCTTCATCTGCAAACAACTATTCTCCTTTTGAGAGACAGCTCTTAGCCTGCTATTGGGCCTTAGTGGAAACTGAACGTTTGACAATGGGCCACCAAGTCACCATGCGACCTGAGCTGCCCATCATGAGCTGGGTGTTATCTGACCCACCAGACCATAAAGTAGGACGTGCACAGCAACAGTCCATTGTCAAATGGAAGTGGTACATACGGGACAGGGCCCGGGCAGGCCCTGAGGGCACAAGCAAGCTACATGAAGAAGTTGCCCAAATGCCTATGGTTCCCACTCCTGTTACAATGTCTCCTGGGCTTAAGCATGCACCTATGGCTTCATGGGGTTTGCCCTATGATCAGTTGACTGAGGAAGAGAAGACTAGGGCCTGGTTTACTGATGGTTCTGCACGCTATGCAGGCACCACCCAGAGGTGGACAGCTGCAGCATTACAGCCAATTTCTGAAACAACCCTAAAGGACACTGGTGAAGGAAAGTCTTCACAGTGGGCAGAACTTCGGGCAGTGCACATGGTTGTGCATTTTGCCTGCAAGGAGAAATGGCCAGAGGTTCGATTATATACTGATTCATGGGCTGTAGCCAATGGTTTGGCTGGATGGTCAGGGACTTGGAAGGAGCATGACTGGAAAATTGGTGAGAAAGACATTTGGGGAAGAAGTATGTGGATAGAGCTCTCTGAATGGTCAAAGGATGTGAAGATACTTGTGTCTCATGTAAATGCTCATCAAAAGGTGATCTCAGCAGAGGATGATTTTAATAATCAAGTAGATCGGATGACTCGTTCTGTGGATTGTCAGCCTCTTTCTCCAGCTATCCCTGTTGTTGCTCAATGGGCCCATGAACAAAGTGGTCATGGTGGCAGAGATGGAGGTTATGCATGGGCTCAACAGCATGGACTCCCACTCACTAAGGCTGATCTGGCTACAGCTGCTGCCGAGTGCCAGATTTGCCAACAGCAGAGACCAACATTGAGCCCCCGATATGGTGCTATTCCCCGGGGTGACCAGCCAGCAACCTGGTGGCAGGTTGACTACATTGGACCACTTCCATCATGGAGGGGACAGCGTTTTGTTCTTACAGGAATAGATACTTATTCTGGTTATGGATTTGCCTTTCCTGCACGTAATGCTTCTGCCAAAACTACCATCCAGGGACTTACGGAATGCCTTATCCACCGTCATGGTATTCCTCACAGCATTGCTTCTGACCAAGGAACTCACTTCACAGCCAAAGAAGTGCGACTGTGGGCCCATGGTCATGGTATCCACTGGTCTTACCATGTTCCCCACCACCCAGAAGCAGCTGGCTTGATAGAACGATGGAATGGCCTCTTGAAGACACAGTTACAGCGCCAATTAGGTAGCAATACCCTGGAGGGCTGGGGCAAGGTTCTCCAGCAAGCAGTATATGCTTTGAATCAGCGTCCACTATATGGTACTGTTTCTCCTATAGCCAGAATTCATGGGTCCAGGAACCAAGGGGTGGAAGTGGGAATGATTCCACTCACTATCACCCCTAGTGACCCAGTAGGAAAATTTTTGCTTCCTGTACCCACGACCTTGCGTTCTGCTGGTCTAGACGTTTTGGCTCCAATGGGGGGAGTGCTTTTGCCAGGAGATACAGCAAACGTTCTATTGAACTGGAAGCTAAGACTTCCCCCTGGCCACTTCGGGCTTCTACTGCCTTTAAGCCAACAGGCTAAGGAAGGAATAACAGTAGTAGGAGGAGTGATTGATCCAGACTACCATGGGGAAATTGGACTTTTTCTCCACAATGGGGGCAAGGAAGATTATGTCTGGAAGGCAGGAGATGCTGTAGGGCGCCTTCTGGTGCTACCATGTCCTATGATTAAGGTCAATGGGAAACTCCAACAACCCAAACCAGACAGGACAATAAATGGCCCAGACCCTTCAGGGATGAAGGTATGGGTCACTCCTCCAGGGAAAGAGCCAAGACCTGCAGAGGTGCTTGCTGATGGCGGAGGAAATACAGAATGGGTAGTAGAAGAAGGTAGTCATAAATATCAGCTGAAGCCACGGGACCAGTTGCAGAAACGTGGATTATAATAGATATTAACCTTCGTCCTATTTGGTTAAGAATGTGCTTGTTTATATATGTATATATATATATGTATATATGTATGTATATTAAGTGGATACTTGTGTTCCCCTTTGAATGTGCAACTGAGATATGTGTTAAGTGTTGTCATATTTAGGTTATTAGATACTGAAGGACTAAGTTCTTCTCAAGGACATTACCACCTACTCTAAGATATAATGCTTTGCTATTGCACATGAGATACTTATAACATGTTAGGTGGAATTATGACCCTGCCATCGTTTGCAATTGACATTTAAGCAGAGGCTATTTATTGGGTGTCAAGTTGACAAGGGGTGGACTTGTCATGGTTAATCCTGGGTGTCAACTTGACTGGACTAAGGAACAAATAAGAGAAAAGGGTCTTCTGATTGGACCACCTCAACCCGGATGGCCCACCCCAAATGTGGGTGTTACCTTCTGCCGGCAGGCAGTATTTAAGGCCACGGCAGCGGGAGCTGGCCCCTTTTTTCCTTCTTCCTGCGGCTTGCCTCTCTCTCATCTGGTGAGTTTGTCTTGCTGCTGTGATCAACCTTTCGGATCCCAGCGTGTACTGAGACTGGCAGATCTCCTGGAATCCATTCGGGCCTTCAGCACTAGACTGGGACTCCTGAGACATCCAGCCTTGCGGACTGAGCAGTTCCCTGGATTCCCGGCCTCTCCAGTTCGGCGCTACTGTTGAGCTCCGTCACGTGAGCAAATCAATAAATTGTATATAGTTATATATATTCATCCTGTTGCTTCTGTTTCTTTAGAGAACCCTGACTAATACAGATTTTGGTACCAGAAGTGGTTCTAGAGAAACAGAATTGAAAGGATGAATTTCTTTAGTGGGCTTGGTAGCCTCTGGAGCCAGCTCTCCAACCCAATGAAGCCTAGAGTTACTGAAGGCTCTCCTGGTGGCATGAAGAGGAATGATAATCCTTGGTGCAGACTATTTGATCTAATTATGAAGATAGATCCATTTGACTCACCTAACTCACCTCTTGTGAGAAGCAAGGAATTTAGTGACTCTATATATAAAACGTTCGAGAAATTGCAGAAAAATCAGGAAAATAATGATGTTGCCTTGTTGCTCCTAGCATGTCTGGATAAACTGTTAGACGAAAATATGGAGCTCGGTGATAAAAATGACCAGCTCCGGATTCGAAACAACAGTTTAAAGGTTTCCAAGTGTGCTCTGGAAGAGAATCTTCTCTCCAGCAGCCAAAGAGCTAAAGCAGCAGAAAATCAAGCTGGAGCCCTTATTATACGGTTGGCTGATTTACAACGCAAATTTAATTCCCAGCCACGAAAAGTGTCAGCAGTTAAAGTGAGAGCACTGGTGGGGAAAGGGTGGAACCCTGAAACTTGGGATGGAGATGTGTGGGAGAACTATGATGATGAGGATTTTGAACCCTCGGATTCTGAGGGATTTTCTTTATCTGAGGAATTAACCTCCCCACCCTCAGCAGAGAATCCACACCCTGCAGATCCCTCCTCCCCACCCTTGCCTGAGGAAATTAATCCCCCCCTCCCAGTGGGAGCTGATGTCCCTCAGGGCCCAACAATTGTTGCCTCTAGACCTATAACCAGATTGAAGTCTAAGCAAGCCCCTCAAGGTGAGATAGAAAGTGTGGTCCACGAGGAGGTGCGATATACTACTAAAGAAATTAATGAGTTTGCTGATTCATTCCGGCAGAAGCCTAAGGAATATGTGTGGGAATGGATTTTAAGGGTGTGGGATAATGGTGGAAGGAATATAAAATTGGATCATACTGAGTTTATCGATATGAGCCCACTGAGTAGAGATTCTAGGTTTAACATGGAAGCTCGAGCAGTTAAAAAAGGTGTTAAAAGTTTATTTGAATGGTTGGCTGATGTATTTATTAAAACATGGCCTACTAACAGCGAGTTAGAGATGCCTGATATTCCTTGGCTTAGTATTGATGAAGGGATTGTGAGGGTCAGGCAGATGGGCATGCTCGAGTGGATTCGAAGTGTAAAACCACATTCTCCACAATATGAGGACCCAGAGGACATGCCACTCACTGAATTTATAAGATGGAAAGTACTGAGAGAGACACCAGAACATTTGAAGAGCTTTGTTTTTGCTCTATTTCTTATGCCAGATCTTACAGTTAGAGAAGTTGTGGCTCGTTTGCATAAATTAAATGTACACGTAGTAGGTCTAACAGGACCTCAGGGTAGGCGTCAGGTGGCAGCACTGAATCGCAGAAGGCCAGATGAGCGTAGTTACAGTAATTATCATAATGGGTGGCAAAGGCAAAACAATACCTATAATGGCATGACCCGAAATGATCTTTGGAACTGGCTAATTAATCATGGTGTTCCCAGGAACCAAATACATAAGAAGCCTACTAAGTTTTTATTTGATCTGTATAAGCAGAAAAGCTCTAGAACGAATGACAGGAAGTCAACATTTGATTTTAGGAGTAGCGAATCCCGCCCAGTTGACCGGTTTCCAGACTTGAGACAGTTCACAGACCCAGAACCCCTTGAATGAAGGGGTGGCCGGGTTCCAGTGAGGAAGGACCTTGTCACAATACCAAAGAGTTATGCTGTTTGCCTTCCTCCTGTCCTTCCCCAGAGGGACCTGAGGCCTTTTACTAGGGTAACTGTACACTGGGGAAAAGGAAATAATCAGACTTTTCGAGGCCTATTGGATACTGGTTCTGAGTTGACACTGATCCCAGGAGACCCTAAAAAGCATTGTGGCCCTCCGGTTAAAGTAGGGGCCTATGGAGGTCAGGTGATAAATGGAGTTTTGGCTGAAGTCCGACTCACGGTGGGCCCAGTGGGTCCCAGAACGCATCCCGTAGTTATTTCCCCAGTCCCAGAATGTATAATTGGGATAGATATAATTAGAAATTGGCAGAATCCCCACATTGGTTCCCTGATCTGTGGAGTGAGGGCTATTATGGTTGGAAAGGCCAAATGGAAACCATTGGTGTTGCCTCTACCAGGGAAAATAGTGAACCAAAAACAGTATCGTATCCCTGGAGGGATTGCGGAGATTAATGCCACTATCAAGGATTTGAAAGATGCAGGGGTGGTGATTCCTACCACATCTCCATTTAACTCTCCAATTTGGCCTGTGCAAAAGACAGATGGATCATGGAGAATGACAGTTGACTATCGAAAACTCAACCAAGTAGTGACACCAATTGCAGCCGCTGTACCAGATGTGGTGTCCTTACTCGAGCAGATTAATATGTCTCCTGGTACCTGGTATGCAGCTATTGATCTGGCCAATGCTTTTTTCTCAATACCGGTTCATAAGGACCACCAGAAGCAATTTGCTTTCAGCTGGCAAGGCCAACAGTATACCTTTACTGTCTTACCTCAGGGGTATGTTAACTCTCCAGCGTTGTGCCATAACTTAGTTAGAAGGGATCTTGATCGCCTGACTCTTCCACAAAATATCACACTGGTCCACTATATTGATGATGTTATGTTGATTGGACCCAGTGAACAGGAGGTAGCAGCTAGCCTAGACTTGTTGGTAAAGCATATGCGCATGAGAGGATGGGAAATAAATCCAACTAAAATTCAAGGGCCATCTACCTCGGTGAAGTTTCTAGGAGTTCAGTGGTGTGGAGCATGCAGAGACATTCCTTCTAAGGTAAAGAATAAGTTGTTGCACCTGGCCCCTCCCTCCACCAAGAAAGAAGCACAACGTCTGGTGGGTCTTTTTGGATTCTGGAGGCAGCACATTCCTCATCTGGGTGTGTTACTACGACCCATATATCAGGTGACTCGTAAGGCAGCAAACTTTGAGTGGGGCTTGGAACAGGAAAAGGCTCTTCAACAGGTCCAGGCTGCGGTGCAGGCTGCTCTGCCCCTAGGGCCATATGATCCAGCAGACCCAATGGTGCTTGAGGTATCAGTGGCAGATAGAGATGCTGTCTGGAGTCTGTGGCAGGCTCCCATAGGGGAATCACAGCGGAGGCCCTTGGGATTTTGGAGCAAGGCTCTACCTTCATCTGCAAACAACTATTCTCCTTTTGAGAGACAGCTCTTAGCCTGCTATTGGGCCTTAGTGGAAACTGAACGTTTGACAATGGGCCACCAAGTCACCATGCGACCTGAGCTGCCCATCATGAGCTGGGTGTTATCTGACCCACCAGACCATAAAGTAGGACGTGCACAGCAACAGTCCATTGTCAAATGGAAGTGGTACATACGGGACAGGGCCCGGGCAGGCCCTGAGGGCACAAGCAAGCTACATGAAGAAGTTGCCCAAATGCCTATGGTTCCCACTCCTGTTACAATGTCTCCTGGGCTTAAGCATGCACCTATGGCTTCATGGGGTTTGCCCTATGATCAGTTGACTGAGGAAGAGAAGACTAGGGCCTGGTTTACTGATGGTTCTGCACGCTATGCAGGCACCACCCAGAGGTGGACAGCTGCAGCATTACAGCCAATTTCTGAAACAACCCTAAAGGACACTGGTGAAGGAAAGTCTTCACAGTGGGCAGAACTTCGGGCAGTGCACATGGTTGTGCATTTTGCCTGGAAGGAGAAATGGCCAGAGGTTCGATTATATACTGATTCATGGGCTGTAGCCAATGGTTTGGCTGGATGGTCAGGGACTTGGAAGGAGCATGACTGGAAAATTGGTGAGAAAGACATTTGGGGAAGAAGTATGTGGATAGAGCTCTCTGAATGGTCAAAGGATGTGAAGATACTTGTGTCTCATGTAAATGCTCATCAAAAGGTGATCTCAGCAGAGGATGAGTTTAATAATCAAGTAGATCGGATGACTCGTTCTGTGGATTGTCAGCCTCTTTCTCCAGCTATCCCTGTTGTTGCTCAATGGGCCCATGAACAAAGTGGTCATGGTGGCAGAGATGGAGGTTATGCATGGGCTCAACAGCATGGACTCCCACTCACTAAGGCTGATCTGGCTACAGCTGCTGCCGAGTGCCAGATTTGCCAACAGCAGAGACCAACATTGAGCCCCCGATATGGTGCTATTCCCCGGGGTGACCAGCCAGCAACCTGGTGGCAGGTTGACTACATTGGACCACTTCCATCATGGAGGGGACAGCGTTTTGTTCTTACAGGAATAGATACTTATTCTGGTTATGGATTTGCCTTTCCTGCACGTAATGCTTCTGCCAAAACTACCATCCAGGGACTTACGGAATGCCTTATCCACCGTCATGGTATTCCTCACAGCATTGCTTCTGATCAAGGAACTCACTTCACAGCCAAAGAAGTGCGACTGTGGGCCCATGGTCATGGTATCCACTGGTCTTACCATGTTCCCCACCACCCAGAAGCAGCTGGCTTGATAGAACGATGGAATGGCCTCTTGAAGACACAGTTACAGTGCCAATTAGGTAGCAATACCCTGGAGGGCTGGGGCAAGGTTCTCCAGCAAGCAGTATATGCTTTGAATCAGCGTCCACTATATGGTACTGTTTCTCCTATAGCCAGAATTCATGGGTCCAGGAACCAAGGGGTGGAAGTGGGAATGATTCCACTCACTATCACCCCTAGTGACCCAGTAGGAAAATTTTTGCTTCCTGTACCCACGACCTTGCGTTCTGCTGGTCTAGATGTTTTGGCTCCAATGGGGGGAGTGCTTTTGCCAGGAGATACAGCAAACGTTCCATTGAACTGGAAGCTAAGACTTCCCCCTGGCCACTTCGGGCTTCTACTGCCTTTAAGCCAACAGGCTAAGGAAGGAATAACAGTAGTAGGAGGAGTGATTGATCCAGACTACCATGGGGAAATTGGACTTTTTCTCCACAATGGGGGCAAGGAAGATTATGTCTGGAAGGCAGGAGATGCTGTAGGGCGCCTTCTGGTGCTACCATGTCCTATGATTAAGGTCAATGGGAAACTCCAACAACCCAAACCAGACAGGACAATAAATGGCCCAGACCCTTCAGGGATGAAGGTATGGGTCACTCCTCCAGGGAAAGAGCCAAGACCTGCAGAGGTGCTTGCTGATGGTGGAGGAAATACAGAATGGGTAGTAGAAGAAGGTAGTCATAAATATCAGCTGAAGCCACGGGACCAGTTGCAGAAACGTGGATTATAATAGATATTAACTTTTGTCCTATTTGGTTAAGAATGTGCTTGTTCATATATATATGTATATTAAGCAGATACTTGTGTTGTTCCCTTTTGAATGTGCAACTGAGATAAGTGTTAAGTGTTGTCATATTTAGGTTATTAGATACTGAAGGACTAAGTGTTCCTCAAGGACATTACCACCTACTCTAAGATATAATGCTTTGCTATTGCACATGAGACACTTATAACATGTTAGGTGGAATTATGACCTTGCCATTGTTTGCAATTGACATTTAAGCATAACATAAGGAGAGGCTATTTATTGGGTGTCAAGTTGACAAGGGGTGGACTTGTGATGGTTAATCCTGGGTGTCAACTTGATTGGACCAAGGAACAAATAAGAGAAAAAGGATCTTCGGATTGGACTACCTCAACCCGGATGGCCCACCCCAAATGTGGGTGTTACCTTCTGCTGGCAGGCAGTATTAAAGGCCATGTCAGAGGGATCCGGTCTTTTTTTCCTGCAGCTTGCCTCTCTCTCACTGGTGAGTTTTTCTTGCTGCTGTGATCAACCCTATGGATCCCAGCGTGTACTGAGACCAGCAGATCTCCTGGAATCCATCGGGCCTTCACACCAGATTGGGACTACTGAGACATCCAGCCTTGCGGACTGAGCAGTTCCCTAGATTCTCATCCTCTCCGGTGAGGCACAGCTACTGTTGGACTCCTTGAACTCTGTCACATGAGCAAATCAATAAATTGTATATTGCTATATATTCGTCCTGTTGCTTCTGTTTCTTTAGAGAACCCTGACTAATACACAGAGGAACAGACCTAAATTACTGCAATTCTGTCTTTTTCATGATTTTGCCATGTTTTCAACAGATTACTCCTAAATGTCCTAAAAATGTTGAGGGGAAACAGATCAAAGAATGCTGGGCTATTTCTAGTGAGAAATTCATCTGTGACAATGTAGAAGCAACAACAACCACCACCACAAAAATCTTTATTACATCTAATCCTATATGCCTTCAAGTACATCTGTCTTTTGGGCATTGACATAATGTGTAAATGACAATGGAAGTGTTTGGCACAGAGCAAACAGTTAATCACTCTTGGCCTCTAGCATCTTTAATAACATTTTGATTAGTAAGGTTAGAAAATACTTGGGTACTGAATTTTAGCAGTTCTAATTGTATAGTGAATCTTTGTTTGACTTGATATCCTTGGTTCCCCTTAGGTAGGTTAGCCACAGTGTGCAAGACAGCTGCCATCCCCAGGACACCTCACAAGACTCCCATTTTCAAGACATCTGGATACAAGTATCCTTTGCAGCTGTGCCTCAACTAAGATTAATTTATTTTAGAATGATATAGACCACATGACCTTGACTTTGAATATGCCCTGATCAAGCTCTCCAGAAATCAGCAGATGTGTGTAGAGTTTCACAGCTACTGTTTCAGTTTTGCTGCTACTGTAGTAACCTGTGCCAGCCAATTCTAAGTAGTATTTCACAGTGGCTTTCTAACTTGGCTTAAGTACAAGAGCTCTGGCCCATTTTCAGTGAAATGGTTACAGTAGCATTGACATACAAAGACTAATTGTTGTGGTAGAAGAAGCCAGAATTTATTTAGTCCTATGCAGTTACAGATTGCTTCTCATACTCCGTCATTTTCTCTTTACATGAAATCTGTGAAGAAGAAGATTCTGTAATTTACTCTTCTTTTATCTAAAGTTTAAAGAATATTATTTTATTTTTCTCCTTCACATGAAATACATGTGGCCAGCTTATAATTGGCTCAGTAGCTTTTTCCAAATGGAATGGCTAAGCTTTACTCTTTCAAGTTCTGAACTTGAAAACCATTTTGGGAGTATAATTGCATGTGTGTGGGATGTTGTAATGATATGAATGCTTTATGGTTATGTTTTGAACCAGTTTTTCCAACAAGCTGTTATGCTGCCACATGGGAGTGGTGAAAGTTCTTCATTATTAAGCCACATTAAATATGCACAGCATTTTTAGTAACATCATCTGCAATGTTATTGAACATTTTTTTTTTTTGAGACAGGGTCTCACTGTGTAGCCCTGACTGGTCTGGAACTTGCTATGTAGATCAGGCTAGTCTTAAACTTGCAGCAATCCACTTGCCTCTCCCTCATTAGTACTGGGATTAAAAGTGTGCACTACCATGTATAGCTTAGTACTGCAACTTCAAAATTTTTTTATTACTACAAATTACTTATACAGAATTTTACTGTGACTTTCAAACAAGTGTATGATATACTTTGATCATATATGCTGCATAATATCTTCTTTCATTCTTCCCTTTCTCTGATCAATTCCTTTCCTGTTCTTTAAAATTCTTCCTTTGACTTTCTTTTGAAAAAATTAGATTTAAAAATATTTTATTTTTTATTTTTATTTTATTCATATGAATGTATTGCCTGCATGTGTATAAGAGTACCCATGTTGTCCAGCACACACAGGAAAGGGCATCAGATCCCCTGGAACTGGAGTTACAAATGGTTGCTAGCTGTCATGTGGCTTCTGGGGTTCAAACGCAGGTTCTCTACAAAAGCAGTCAGTACTCGATTGCTGAGCATCTAAGAAGCCCCTAAAAATTAGTTTTTCAAGTTAGTATACACAGCAATGGATTGCACTATGGGATTTTCATGCATATTTAGTTCTTATTCATTTTCCCCCCATACCATTCCCTCCCCATTAATCTCCTCTTCCAGGTCCTTTTCCCTCCCTGCTCCCCATAGACTCCCTTCGGCTTTCTTATCCCCTTGACTCTCTCTACTCCCACCTATCTTTTAGTTCTCATCTCTCCCTGTCAGGAACTCTTCTGGTTTTATGACCTAGATTCCCTTCCCTAGATATGTACATATTAAAATCTAAGATCTACACAAGAAATAAAACATATGATATTTGTTTTTTTGAGTCTGGCTCATTTCACTTACCATAAAGATTCCTAGTTTCATCCATTTTCTGTAAAACAGATTCATTTTTCTCTATGGCTCAATAAAATTCCATTGTATATATGTACCATATTTTCTTAATTGTTTTTCTATTGTTGGATATTGAGGCTAACTTCATCTCTTAGCTATTATGAATAATGCAGCAATACACATGGATGTGCAAGTGTCTCTCTAGTATGCTTGCATAGAGTCCATTGGATATATAGCAAGGAGTGGTATAGCTGGGTTCTATGCTAATTCTATTTTCAGATTTTGAGGCATATCTACACTGATTTCCATAACGGCAGAAACAGATTACATTCCTGCCAGCAGGAATAAGGATTCTCTTTTATTCACATCCATGCCAATATTTGTTGTCATTTATTTTCTTGATGTAGTTGTTACATTGAAACGAGATCGAATCTCAAAGTAGTTTAATTTTTATTTCCCTGACAGCTAAAGATATTGAACACCTTTCAAATATTTATTGGTCATGTCTATTTCTTCTTTGGAGAATTGCCTGTTCAATTTATTAGCTCATTTATTGACTGAATGATTTGTATTTATTGGTCCTTAATTTTGCAATTCTGTATTCTAGATATGAACCCACTCTCTGATGCATAATTGGTAAATATTTTTCTCCAATTCTATGAGATGTTTCTTCACTCTTGTGATCTTTTTCTTTGTTATTCAGAAGTTTTATAATTCCATCTAATCCCATTTTCTAATTCTTGGGATAATTTCCTTTGCTAACTTATCAGAAAGTTCTTGCCTCTGTCTTTGTCTTGAAGTGTTTTCTTTAGTAGTTTCAGTTTCACATCTTATATGAATGTCTTTGATTCATTTTGAATTGATTTTCCTGCAGGGTGAGAAATAAGGGTTTAGTTTCCTCCTTCTCTTTATGAACATTCAGTTTTCCATCATTATTTGTTGAAGATTCTGTCTTTTTCTTCCAAACTATGCTTTTATTTTTATTTATTTATTTTTTAATATCAATGGTTTATTATTATTATTACCGAACATCAACAAGTTCAACATTATAACATTTTTGTTTAACTTACACTGGCTTTTTAAACTTAAAACTTTAAAGCAAATACTAAAACAACCATACATACTTCAGTATGTATGAATACTTTGAAAAGATCATAACTACTATGATGTTATTTCTCTAACAAAATTAACAACAAATACTTAATATTATTAAATACCTGGATCACATTAAAATTTCTTAATTATCATATTGTAACTTAACAAATATTTGCCAAATTAATAAATGGTGAACAAATCAATGTGTTTCACAGCATCCTTTCCAAAGAATGACTCAAAAGAAGTGTTGGTTTTCAAATTGTAAAAGGTGGACAACTGGTTCTGCAAGTACTGTTCTAGTTATACATATAAAACTGAAGTGTAAATTCCATAAAGGATATTTAACCAAAAAATAAATAAATAAATAAATTGGAAACTATATAAGAAATTTTCGTTTGAGTCTAAGAATTTTGTTTCCTTGTTTTTTTTTTTTTTTTTT
>VZQC01007495.1:169535-194975 GCA_009823505.1 Rhizomys pruinosus
ATATGGATTTTGTTTCTTTCTTTTTTGTTTTTTGGTCTTTTCAAGACTGGGTCTCCCTGTAGCCCCAGCTGGCCTGGAACTCACTCTGTAGACCAAGCTGGCCTTGAACTCACAGAGACCTGCCTGCCTCTGTCTCCAAGTGCTAGGATTAAAGGCATGAGACATCAGGGCTGGCTGGATTTTGTTTCTTAATCAATTCAACTAGTTTTGACTGTGGAGTTCTGTCCATTGATATTTAAATTTATTTGTGAAAGATGCATTGTTGTGCCCATCATTTTAATTTCTGTGTGCCTTCTTGGTCTAACTTTGTGTTTCCACAGTTATACCTTTATTTAACTTCTTTGTGTTGCATCTTGGGAATAGAAATCTCTCTCTTTATGCTTTTTTATTGCTTTGAGTATTCTCTGAAAGGCTGGTTTTTGGACATGAATTATTTCAGCCTATTCATGCCATGGAAGATTTTTCATTCTCCTCCAACTATAATAGACATTTTTGCTGGGTAAAGTATTCTGGTTTGGCATCTATGGTCATTTATAATCGGGAATACTTTGGTTCCGTCTTTTCTGGATTTCATAGTTTGCATTGAAAACTCAGCTGTGATTCCGATGTGTTTTCCTTTATATTTGACTTGTTTTTCTTTTTCAGCTTTCAATATTCTCTCTTTGTTCTGTACATTTAGTGTTTTTACTATGATATACCTTGGGATGTTTCCTTTCTAGTGACATCAATTTGATGTTCTGCGAGCTTCTTGTATTTGTATGTGTATGTCTTTCCTTAATTTTGGGAAATTTTCTTCTACAATCATGTTGAAGGTCTGCTTAATACCATTATCCTGAGATTATTCTCCTTCCTCTATCCCTACAATTTGTAAATTTGGTCTTTTTATGGTGTCCCACATTTCCTGCATGTTCCATTCCTGTGTTTTTAATTTTTTTTCATGATCTTTGCTTGAGCAGTTTAATTCTTCAACTCTGCCATCCAGTCTTGATATTCTGTTTTCCATTTAATTCATTGTATTGGTGAGTCTTTCTATTATCTTTTCAAATTGGCTTATTGAGTATTTCACTTTCTTCATTTCATCCTCCATTTCTTTTTAAATTTTTTTTAAATTTTTTTATGTGTATGAATGTACTGTCTGCATGTAGGTTTGTGCACCCATGTCGTGCAATGCCTTGGAGGTCAGATGAGAGTGTCAGATTCCCCTGGAACTGGAGTCAAAGATGGTTCTCATCTGCCATGTGGGTGCTAGGAATCGAACCCAGGTCCTCTTAAGAGCAGTCGGTGCTCTTAACCACTAGGCCATCTCTCCAGCCCCCATCCTTCATTTCTATCTCTTTTGTGAATTCATTCAGAAGTTTATCCCTATGTTCTTTTTGTTCTTTGATTTGTTTTTTGTTCATGTGTTCTTTAAATTCATTGAATTTTTTTATCATGTTTATGATTGTTCTTCTAAATTCTGTGTCCTGGGTTATCTCTATGGCGTTCTCATTGTAGAACTCTTCTATAGGCCTGGGGGTGTTTGGTGAGGACATATTCTTTGGATTTTTCATATTATTTTTCTGTTGTAATTTTAGATGTGGATTTCTTTTGTTGTTTGTGATTCAGGTGTGAAACTCAAGCCTTCCTTTGTTGAATTGCAGTCAGATTCTGTTTGTATACTTGATATGCCTTGTTGTTTTCTTGTTGGGAATGAAAAATTGGTTGGTCTAGGCTTCAGATTCCCTCTTTTAATTTTATGTTGGAGGGACCAGATGGCTACAGTCTACCTACTAAAGAGTTTATGTGGAGGCCCAAATCAGGCACCAATTAGATACTGCCTGTCTTTCTCCTAAGGTTTTGGTCCCTCCTAGTCAGCAGACACAGCCCAATTTGGGAAGCTTACTAGGTAGATCTAGATTCAGGTTTCCTCAGGCAATCTGCTAAGTGTGGGCCTTTAAAAAAGGGCTGAGAAAATGCTAGCCCTTCAGCAGTGGGAGGCGCTTCAGATGGTCCCACTATAGGGGGATGTGCACTGTGAGATTTGAAGAGCTCACTGCCATGGAGAGGTAACAGAAACTTGGGGTGCCAAGAGCAAAAGCGGGCCTATGCCCAAGGTGGGGGAGAAGGCTGGCCTGGCATATCCAAGACAGGGTAGGGGTAGAGAGAGCAAGGACAGAAGGCTGCTCTCCAGAGTCCATGAGTGAGATGGGGTGGAAAATTAAGCTTATGTGAATCCAGGGGTCAGGATGCAAAGGGAGGGTCTGCACTAGGAGGGTATTCCAGGGATCTGAGGAGTTGAGAGAAAAGGGCCAGTGTGGTGTGTGGGACCAGTCCTTCCATGGAAGAAGCATGAGCTGGGAAATCCCAGACAGGTCGAGGGTGGAGAAATTGTGCCCAAGGCTAGAAGAATGGGAAACCTAGGTTTTGTTTCCTAATAAATTCAATTAACCTGTGTCTTTTGATTGAGGCATTGAAAACTAGCCAATTTCTGTCTCCTGTTCTCATCAGCATTAGGCTACTGACTAAGAGCAATGTGGTTTGTAGTTTTCTAAAGCTAAAGGTCTTAATAATTCAGTGGTAAAAGGAGGAGAACATGAGAAAAGTGGAGAAAGGGAGCAAAGAGTAAGAAGGATGATATGTTCCTAGAGATGATAAATGATACAGGAAATGTAGAATAGGTACAGAGAAAAGATCCATAAAAATCTTTTCTGATGAGTTATGAAGGAAAATAAAGCAGCTAAACAAATTAAGTAGAACTGTGTAAATAAAGAATATAAATTAAAAAGTAAAAGTGAAATGAAAAAAGATATTAAAACCTCAGCTTTTCTTAACAAAGAAGAAAATGCTTTCTTCCTCTTTTCTCTCATTTGTCTTTTGAAGCAGTCTCTGCAGCTATGTGGATGGGGAGATCTGCTAGTCTTAATAACTCAAACAAGTTAAATAGCATGGCCATCTTGCTGAGGAGGATTTCATCAGAGGGACTCTACTTTCTCCTGGGACTCCACAGTCCCCAAGTACCTGACAGTTACAACTTCATTCTCATGTTTTGGACATTGTTCTTTCCATATATGTTGCTTCCCATGACAAAGGCTCTAAAGAACTATGGAAAGCCTACCTGCTTTTGTTACCTTTATTCCTGGCCATGCCCATTAGAAGAGACTGAGCCATGTCCAGAGTTGCACTTCTCCAGTTTCTGGGTGGTTCATCACCCAATCTGGTGTTTCCCAGGATATTCATTCCAGGGCACTGTGCCACACTTATATTTCCATCTCAACTGCCTGCACTGTTCTGTCCACCTCTTGATTCACAGAGTTGCACCTGAGTTGCATCTCTACTCTTTGTCTCTCTCTCCTGTCAGTGCCTGTTTCCAGAAGAGGCAAGTACCTCCCTGGCAGCTTTCACTGATCCTGTTTCGGCATAAGCAGCAGAATGTGAGTGATAGGTGGTGGTTGATCTTGTTCTATGGAGATTTTTACCTAGGCCTCACACACACACACAGACCAACATATATATTGTTAGCACGTGTGTGTGTGTGTGTGTGTGTGTGTGTGTGTATACAAGAAGTTGACCTCAGGTGTCATTTCTCAGGAGTGACACCTTGCCTTTTGAAATTGGGTCTCTTCTTGACCTAGAGCTTCCAAGTAGGTGAGGCTGGCTAGCCAATGAACTCCAGAAACCTGTCTATCTGTACTTCCTAGCACTGGGATTAGAAGTGTACACCACCATGTCTGGGTGTTTTTATGTTATTCTGTTATATGTTCTGGATATCAATCTCATCTTCACTTTAGTAAGCTGTCACTCTATCCCTTTGTTCTTTTCTCTTTCTCTTATAGAAATGTTCTGTTTTTGAGGGCTGGAGAGATGGCTCAGCAGTTAAGAGTGTTGAATGCTCTTGCAGAGGACCTGAGTTCAATTCCCAGCACCCACATGGTGGCTAAGAATGGTCTTTAAGCCCAGCGTGGTGGCGCACACCTGTAATCCCAGCACTTGGGAGGCAGAGGCAGGCAGACCTCTGTGAGTTCAAGGCCAGCCTGGTCTACAGAGTGAGTCCCAGGCTAGCTGGGGCTATAGGGAGACCCTGTCTCAAAAAAAAAAAAAAAGAAACCTTTTGTTTTTTCAACCCGATTTTCCATTCTTCTTTTTCATCATGTCACATAAAGGCAGCTTTTAATTCTCTATCCCTTTGCTTCTTTGTTGTATTTTAACCCAGATCCTACAGATGTGATAAATCATGCTGTACTTGACTTTCTGAGTCTGGCTTATTTTACTTAGTATGATTATCTTAGGTTTCATACATTTTCTTGAAATGAACATTTCCTTCTTTTTCATCTGAATAATACTCTCCAATGTATGCACACCTCGTTTTCCATCTTAAAGCAGGTATCATGATTTCTGGTCAGCAGCTCTGGCACAGGGTCTTGAGAAAAGTTATTTTAAAACCATTTGTTCATTAACGATCAAATCTTAAGCCCTTGACCAAAATAGCCAACACCTTATAAGTATTTGTTGCATGAACGATTGATTGAATGATTGTGGAGGGGTGGCATTATTGATGGACTGACACATTACATTTGAAACTCATAACCATGTATCTTGTGTATTGATCAAATTGACACGGCCGTTTTTAAATTTTTTCTTCATAATTTAGAATTGCTGAGAGTATGAGTGAGGTTGTGTTCTCATCTGTGCTTCATGAGGCAGGACAGACAGGGATGATTAAGGGGATCTGGGAAGGGAAAGGGGCTCCTCCTCCCAGAATCTGTTTTTAGAGTCTCTCCAGCTGACAGTCAAGAAATCCATTGCAATTGGCATTTGCTTTGAAGATTAAGAACATAGAGACAGTATTCTTTTTAAAGAGAGATAAGAAATTTGTCTCTATTTTAAAAATATCACAATTTTAATACTCTTTAGTAAGAGTATTAAAATAGTGATAAATCCTGCTTATGGCCTGTGGTGGTTTGAATGAGTGTCTCCCATAGACTTTAAGTATTCAGACATTTGTCTCCAGTTGGTGGCACTGTTCTTGGAGGTCTGAGAAGGTGTGGCCATACTAGAGGAAGTACGTTATTGGGGGCAGGCTTAGTGAGTTTAACAAGCCCTGTGGTCTCCAGTCATGCTCCCTCCCTCTGCTTCCTGTGCTCTTTGTGAGATGTGACCCTCGGCTTGCTGCTCCAGCCGCCATGCCTCCCACCACAATGGACTCTAATTCCCTGGAACCATCAATCAAAAGCTCAAATAAACTCTTCCTTTTATAAGTTCCTTGGGTCATGGTGTTTTATCACAGCAACAGAAAAGTGACTAATACAGTTATTTGGTACCAGAGAGTGGGCTGTTGGCTGTGAAGAACCTGACCATGTGGATGTTTGGAGAAATGTGGAAGACTTTGGAACTTTGGGCTAGAAAAGCTGTTGACTACTGTAAGCAGAGCTTAAGGGGCCATTCTAGTAGAAGCCTGGAAGAAAGCATTGCTGCAAAAAATGTAGTTCCAGAGGAAAATAAAGACTTAGGCAGCAACTGGGATATTTTGATAAAGAGTCTGGCAGCAGTTTGCCCACAGCCCAAATGCTTGCCTGATGCTAAGTTGAAAAGCAATGGACTGATGTCTTTGGCGGAGGATATTTCAAGACAGCCTAATGTAGAAATGGTGGCGTGGCTTTTAATGGTGAATATTATACAGATCTACAGTGAAAAAGAGCAAATGGGGCAGAAGGAAATGCAGAATGTACAGTTTGGATCTGAAAAGTACACTAGGAAGATTAAAGGTGTGGCCAAGGCATGTGAAGGAGAGGCTCCCTTTCATAAGGAGACTAAAGTGATTAAGGAGAGGCCTGGAGATTTACAAGTAAACAAAAGAATCAGTACCTTCAGGGCAAGACCACACCCAGCTAATCCTCCAACAAGTCCAGGGCAGAGAAAAATTGCAAATGTGGTTAAAGTAGGAGAGAGTCCATCCCGAACTTGCAGCCAGATTCGGCAATTTCATTCACGTGGTGCTGGCTTTAGAGGCATGAAGTTTGCAAGAGTGAAGGGGTCATCAGTTCTTCCTCCACGGTTTCAGAGAGCCACAGAGGCCAGGCAGAGTGCAGCAGGGGTGTCCCTGAATAAAGAAAGCCCTGATAGGCCATTGCATGAAGCTATGAATGTGAAGCCTGGTTGGCAGCGGAGACCCCAAGAAGACATTCGAGATGCCAGACCTATGAGATATTTGCCAAGGAGAGCTGCATACAGGGAGTGGTACCAGCCTAAGAAAGAGATGTATGTTGCAATCAAAGCTGGAAGAGCTCAGCCATCTAAACCCTTTGGAAGTCAAGTCCCAGAAGTTGCACATGGAGCTACTGGACTTGGCGTTTGCCCTGCAGGTTTTCGGTCTTGTTTTGGTCCAGTATTTCCTCACTATGCCTCTTTTCCTCCCTTTTGGAATGGGAATGTGTATTCAGTTCCACTCTACATTGGGAGTATGTAGTTTGTTTTTTGATTTTACAGGAGCTTACAGTTTAGGAGATTGGCCTGAGTCTCAGAAGAGACTTTGGACTGTAGACTTTTGAATGGCATTGAAACTGGTAAAGACTATGGGGACTTTTAAGGTTGGATTAAATGCATTTTGCATTTTATATGGTCAGGAGCCTATGGGGGCCAGGGAGTGGAATGTGGTGGTTTGAATGAATGTCCCCCATAGGCTTTAAGTATTCAGACATTTGTCTCCAGTTGGTGGCACTGTTCTTGGAGGTCTTAGAAGGTGTGGCCATGCTAGAGGAAGTATGTTATTAGGGACAGGCTTAGTGAGTTTAACAAGCCGTGTGGTCTCCAGTCATGCTCCCTGTGCTTCCTGTGTTGTTTGTGAGATGTGACCCTCGGTTTGCTGCTCCAGCTACCATGCCTCCCGCCACAATGGACTCTAATTCCCTGGAACCATCAATCATAAGCTCAAATAAACTCTTCCTTTTATAAGTTCCTTTGGTCATGGTGTTTTATCACAGCAACAGAAAAGTGACTAATACATGGCTTAAGTAAGGCAAGTGAGTGTAGGAATGGCCTTGCAATGCAGGACAACTCCACTTGAAAAATGTGTCTACTGTTGCTGGATGTTATGTTGCATGCCTTTAATTCCAATATTTAGGAAGGAGAGGCAGGTAAAATTATGACTTTGTGACCAACCTGATCTGCCTGGTCTGCCTGGACTACAGAGTGAGTTCCAGACCAGCCAGGGCTATATAGTGAGAACCTGTCCTAACTATCCATCCAACCAACAAAGAAAGAATCCAATGTTTGCCCTTTTCTGGTAGAGCAATACTCAGTACTGTAGGAATGAAACTTTGCCTGGCTCAAGGCAGACCTGTAAGACCTATCCTGGAACTTCTGAGAGTTTGCTGAAATCTCAATGAGCATTGAAGTTATCTCTGTGAGTTATCTGTAGCTCTGTGAGGTCAGGATATTGCAGTGTTTCCATCCTTGCCTATCTCTGCAAAGTTCCAGACCTGGACGGCCCCTTCCCTTAAGGTATTGAGCAAAATGTCACATCTCTAGTTTACTGGTTGCACAAACAGGAGATCTGCAGCCCCTCAGTAGGAGCCAAGGTGGCTCGCCCCTCCCTTCCTCCTGCACCCCCCCAACTTCCTTGTCCAGAGCACAGTAGCCTTTAGTATATAAACACATTGCTGGCATGAATAAAACTGAATCTATTTCCTGGACTGTCCCTTTGAGTCCGTGTCTTTCATTTCCTGTCAGGTGACTTTCTGCAGTCCCCTCCCCCCTCCTTGCCAGAAGCACAGCTTAGGAATTGTCTCCTGCTGGCCGGAGGCTTATAGCCTTGTAAAGCTGCCAGCCTGGTTCTAGGAGGGAAGAACATTGTGTGGATTGTGGCCACATGTGATTAAAGGACCAACAGACAATATATTTAACCAACACAGTACCTCCCTTTTCTGGGTAATTTGGGATCAGCTACTTCCTAGTAGAAAGAGACATTAACCAGTTTTAGGTGCAAGTACAGCAATCTATCTTGACTTGGAGGGTAATTCTGTCTTTGAAATGACATGTCAGGGGAAAGACTGTGCATATCATCACATGTGTATTCTTGATGGGGGGTGTACATATGCTTTTAATTATAGGATGTGTATAGCCCATCCTTACACAGACTGTCCAAAGTTATATATCAGCCTATCTGGCAATCAGGGTATGAATCTACCTCATTTCTGCCCCAGCCCCCTGGGCTGCAGCACCCCCTCCCACTTCAGCTCATAGAATGAACCCCACAGAAGAACTTGGGATTTTGAGCCATATGTTCCTGAAGTCTACTCTCATTCTGAGGAGTGTGCTTAATGCTTTCTGCTTCTCTCTCTCTCTCTCTCTCTCTCTCTCTCTCTCTCTCTGTTACATATTTATATATAAACATTATGTTAATTGTTAGTACTCCATGTCTCTAATTCATTATTTGACAAAAAACTCTGGACACCGCACTGTGGGACATCCTGAGTCCCCCATCATACAATATGAGCATATATGATCTTCGAATATGGCCTTTCTCCTTTTCCAATTACAAAGTTGCAATTTTTCTAGGAATATCACAAGAACACTCATTTATCATAAAAGCCACATCCTAAACCTCTTGTGTGTGCTTTATGACCCCTGGTTTTACCTTACCAGATTGCAGTCCACTCTATAATCGCCACTCTATAATTGCCCTTATTGAACAAGTGAAGAGGTCAGGAGGGGTTCTCTTAGAAACCTTTTGAGCAATGAGATTCCAAAAGCCCCCAAATCCCAAGTATAGTTACTGCTAATCTACTTTTGCAGAGCTCTCTTACTTCTTTCTATATTATAGTACCTATTGTTTTAGAATGTCCATCCTTTTTAAAATCATGTCAACAAAGATGCTGAGGAATAGGAAAGATTTTCAAATTCAAAAGTCATTGAAAGCTTAGTAGTCCTAATGTAAATACAAATGAACAGTAACGGGACACGATCCTTGAAAAATTCTTGTTTTTAAAGAGCAGAACACAATACTCTGTTTTGGCTCACTGTTAAAAACAATTGCTATTTAGCCCATTTTGCTTCAAGAGCAAAATGTTAAACTGAAAAAGCAGTGTTCTAGTTGGGAATTGAGTCCATTGCTCTGACACAGTTTCCAAGTTATTTCTGAAAGTCACAAAGTTGAAATAGCAGCAGCAGTAGCAACAACAACAAATGACCCTAGAATATTATTTATACTTCCAGTAAT
Source organism: Rhizomys pruinosus (assembly GCA_009823505.1). Taxonomy (NCBI): domain Eukaryota; kingdom Metazoa; phylum Chordata; class Mammalia; order Rodentia; family Spalacidae; genus Rhizomys; species Rhizomys pruinosus. The sequence continues at coordinate 178,729 of VZQC01007495.1, forward strand.
ATAAGGAACTAAAATTAGCAAGGCTGGCTTTGCTTTGCACAGTGGGACTGGAGCCTCAATAAACTGGAGGAACGGTCTGGACCATTATTTCTCTGTCACTGTTATTTCAGGCAATTGTCAATCTAGGCTGATTATTTATGGATGAATTTTCACTGTGACAGACAATTCCCCCATGAAGCCTGGGGCCCTGAGACTCTGGATGATATGCACATGACATGGTAGATTTTCTGTCACTGTGGGGAGGGAATGTAGGCCATCTCAACCAGTTTTCCCCAGCCCCTCTCCTGTTTTCTCCCTTGAACATACTTTTCTCCTGGGAGGCTGCAAAAGATGGATATGTTTTAAAGGTGTTATAGTAAATACCCCCATGAAAGCTACCTTCTCTTGTAGAGACAAGCAGTACAGCTTGTAGTCTGGGTCACTGACTGGGAAATCAAATAGTTGACAACGAATGAATGGAGAAGAGTCAAGAGGCTCCACATAAATGGAATCCCTTCTCATTGCATCTTTCATGCTGGGACATTAGTTGTTAACAGAAGCAGCCCGGAGGCTTGAGTTGCTAGGTAACCAGGGTACCCACAGATTTCCATTTTTGCTGTGTTTCTGACTCAGGAAAGCCTTTTTATTTTCTTTTTTTCTAAAAACAGAGAAAGAATACCTTCCCTCCCACACACATACACTGTCTCTTTACCTGTTGATGGATAAAATGCTTCAAAGGACACAATTGTTTTTAAACCTTTTAAGTTGTTAGGAAATCAATGGGGGAGCTCAGGATGAAAATCAGAGGGTGGTAATTAAAGGACAGCATCCTCCTGCTTGGAATTCAGGCAGCTACAGGGAAAACCTCATTGACAGAGCTAATTAATCCTAATGCTTCAATGTCAGGCTCTTCTGCTTCACTGGCTTTGTCCCTACAAAACATCCAAGACTTAGTGGTTTCCCTCCAATTTCTTTCTTTCTTTCCTTCTTTCCTCTTTCTTTCTTTCTTTCTTTCTTTCTTTCTTTCTTTCTTTCTTTCTTTCTTTCTTTCTTTCTTTTCTTTCTTTCTCTTTTTATAAAAGCTTATTTGTAACCCATCTTTTAATGACAAAGCAAAGCAGTTCTTATTAAAAAAATAAACGAGTAATTTAGGAATAAAATAGGACAAAAGAGGACATCTTCCCCCTGTCCTCCTTAATGAAGGAATATCAGGATTCAAAGGTTAAAGGCAGTTTTCTTCTCAATGAATGCAAAAACAGTCAAACCGCCTTTGGGAATCCTATGGTAAAGTCCATGTAAGTCTGCAGCCTCTGAGATGGGGACTCTATGAAACTGAGGGTATTTGGGGGCTGGAAGAGGATGGCCTATGGTTAAGAGCGCCGAGCGCCTTAAGAGGACCTGGGTTCGCTTCTCACACCACCAACATGGTAGACTGAGAACCACTCTGAAAGCTTAATCAGGGACTCCAGTTCCGGTGAATCGAACTCCTCTCTGACACAATGGCATTGCAGACATGGGTGCACAAGACCTACAATGCAGACAGTACATTCATCACATAAAAGAAATAAACAAAAATTTTTTAAAAACAAAAAAAAAAAAAGGAAATAAATGAAGGGGGTATTTGCAGGCAGGTGAGGTGTAGTGGTGCTGTCGGTGGAGTCTTGCTTGACTCAGGGAGACCCGTATTTGCTTTATTGTTTGAATTGGCCTCTGGTAACACTCTCTGGTATTCCAGAGGCCATCTGTACACTTGCATGTGTGGTCTCAATACATCTTTCCCATGTTAAGTCAGGTTTCTGTGCAGCAGAAGGCAGCCATATGCCCTGTACTCTCCCCAACCTAATTTGCTATTATCTCTATCCTTGGAGGAATAACCCATGGTTGATGCCACAAACTTACATCTCTACAGGTTAGGAGCTGTTATAAAGCCCACCCGTTAAGACCCTGTCATATTAACATGAAAAAAATGTAATTCATAGAAATACTTTAAAAAAAAAAAAAAAAAAAAAAAAAAAAAAAAAAGTAACCAACCATAACTATTCGTGCTGTTTAAACTACCTATATATCTAATTGCTTGTGCTTCATTCATTAGTAGGATCGAAGGTTATTCCTGGACAAAAACTGTCTAGCCCATGAAAGGCAACAGCTAGAATTGACCAGATTCCAAGCCAACAGCTCCAGAAAGAGTGGGACTTTTGCTTTCTCATCCACCTGTGCCCCCATTCTAAGCCTAGGGAACAAAACAATCTGCGGAAGAGGGGGGATGGGTATAGATCGAATTGTAAGCTGCGATTGGGTGGTGAATGTAAGATGAAACTACCGCAACATAGTCTGGACACTCATTTGCTCAACCTGATTGAACAAACAAACCCTCACCCCTGCTAGATGTTGGGCTGTGGGTGTTTGGGCAGAACAGCCTGCAATTTGGTTTCATATGAAGGATGCTTGTACTCATGGATCATCACTTATAGCTAAAAAATGAAAAAAAAAACTGAGAGAAAGATGCAGGACAGTTATGGCAAAATGCATGATCTGGGATGGGGCGGGGGTAGGGGGGAAGGGAAAGGGAAATATGCCTGAACTGAATTGGAAAATGATGTGTGAAATGCACAAAGCATCAATAAAAAGAAAAGAAATGAGGTATTTGATGATATTTATCCTTTTGGAATGCACATCATTGGGTCTTATGGGGTTTTGGTATGTATGACATAAGTATACATCTCTCAGTCTACTTGACAGGAAGCTTGCTGTGATGACAGGCCCATTGGTGTAAACAGAGGGCAGGTGTGCAGTTTAAGGATTATCACCTGAATTTTAGTATTTTTCCTCTAAAGCAGGAACTAGACTATGGAAACTCATGGAACGTCTCCACTTCTGGCTGTTGAGTATGAGTGAGGCTGTAGAGAGGATCACCAGCCTGTGACCTTGACACTGCCTGGCTAGGTAGCTTGCATCCTGAAAATCATAATCATTTTCCAAATGGCAAAGGTGGTGAAGGACAAAGTAAAATGAATTTTAGTCTAGGTGACAATGGCTGTTATCACTTTAGATAATTAACTCTTGATAGACCAATAAGCTGAATTTCTATTGGGAAAGTCTGGAAATTTTGGAGATGAAATGAATATAACAGAAACAGGCATTTAGAAGTGCCTTTGGTCAAAAGCTTTGGCTCCTCACTCAGGCCCACAAGGTAACTAAGACCAGTATGAAGGTGACATTATTGAGTTGATTTTGTGTTGGTCTCCCTTCTTTAGTTTGGCTGAGGACACAGAGATAAATTACTGTTCTTCACAATTCCTCTTCAGCCCCCTTGGATTCCCATCATGGCAGGACCTCTAGGAGAGGCCACTCTCCAGGTGAGGGCACTGCTCCTTGAGGCCAAGGCTGCAGTATAGAGCAGAGGTGATCATTTTAGAGGAACCAGATTGATCCCCCAAGCAATGGCAGAGATAAGGAATGGATTTATTGCAAACACCTTGAAGAACCAGAACTGAAACAACAATCAATCAGACCACCTTTGGGCCAGGACTGCTTAATTAGGCAAACATCTTGCCCCTTGCCCCAATTCTTCTATTTAAACCTAAAGATCATGCCAGTACTAGACAGTCTTGGCATCACCAGATCCATTTATCTGTTCCTTTGCTTACAATGCAGTCACATTGGATAAATCTTTCTCTGCTTTTCACCACTGTTCTTCTCTTTAACTGGTGACTGAGAAGGGCAGCCATACTTAACTTAAGGCTGCTAGAGCCCATAATTTTGTCCTAAATGCTCCCATTAAATAATAATTGTTATTTTAGCAGATGCTTTAAAGTTGGTAATAAACTTCTATAAAAGTGATATTGATCACTGTGTTACCAGTCACTTAAAACCCACCTGAGTGCCTCTCCTTATTATAAAAGAAAGAAACTTATTTTTGCCTTTATAACTAATTTTCTGATTGTTTCTCTGAAGACCGTTTCTACAGCTACTTGCCAACTTTCATGGATGAATGTGCCTGGTTTCTTGACCCCTAATAAAAGGACAGGATCCTCTTTTTCTTCATCATGTTCTTTCTGGCAGTTGCTGAGATTTGCAGCTGCTTGACCTGCTGTTTCAAACTCTGATAAAGAGTTGGAGTTGCCTCAAACTCTAATAAAATGGTCTTTGCATTTCCTTCTCTGTCAATTTTCAAATTATTTTATTAATACAATTAAGAACCTACAAAGGGGAAACCCAACTTGCTCAGGAACATTATAAATTAATTCAGAGCTATGTTTTTGAATTCAAAATTGTTCAGGGGAGATTACAAGAGAAGAGAGAGTTAAAGGAGTGGATTTTTCTCTAAAATCTGCTCTCCTGTGGAGGTCACATTGTCATTGTAGGAAAATTTGCCTGTTCTCTTATTCAAAATGTTCTCCTTCCTCCCTCCCTCTGTCCCTCCCTCCCCTCTCTTCCCTCCTCCCTCCCCTCTCTTCCCTTTCTTTCCTTTCTCTCCGTAGAATCTTAGGTAGCCCAGACTGTTCTTAAACTCATTATGCATCTGAGGCAGGCTTTGAACTCCTTATCCTCCTGCTCCTATCTCCTAAGTGCTGGAATTACAAGTTTCTGCTTCCAGGCCTGACTTCTGTAACTTAAAATCTATCTCCCCGTTCTAGTTTGTCTTCAACTGCTGTGACAAAACACTCTGACCACTACCAACTTGGGGAGGAAAGGGTTTATTCAGCTCATATCTCCTGGGTCACAGTTCATCACTCGGGAGCCCAAGGCAGGAACTCAGGGCAGGAACCTGGAGGCAGGAGCTGAGGCACAGGCCATGGAGAAATGCTGCTTACTGGCTTGCTCCTCTGGCCCATGCCCAGCCTGCTTTCTTTTATACTGTACACAACAACCTGCCCAGAGGTGGCGCCACCCATAGTGGGCTGGGCCCTTCCACATTGCTCAACAATCAAGACAATACTCCACAGATGTGGCCAGAGGCCAGTCCAATGCAGCTAATTCCCCGATTGAGGCTCCCTCAACCCAGGAATGTCAAGTTGACACTAAAGTTATCTAGCACACTCACCAACTTCAATTCTGCTAATGCTACTGTGCATCCCTCATTCTAATTCTGACCAAGACCCCTTTGATTATTTTACTACCTTGACAACTCATGCAGAGCAAATGACAAGTGGTAAACTCATTAGCTTTCCTTATAGATTCTTAATATTTCATCTTCTATTTTACTTTTCATAAAAGAAATGAAATAAAGGAATGAGAAGTATATCTGATTAGGGTGTTTATTATTATTTTTGTGCCTAAAGGAGGAATTTTTTTTTTCATATAAAAACATTTAAGAGCAGGAACACTCCTCTTTCCCTGTTTTGGTTCTTCCGTGCAAAGACATAAGCTGGTAAACTGACCCTAGTAGTGTGGGTGTGGCCTGGATTGGATTCATTTGGAGCGTCAGCAGAAGTGCAGTGCCCAGAGCGTGCAGACGTAGTGTCACAGGTTCCCATCATATGGATTCCAGTCATACTGGATTCCTTTGGGGCGTCAGCAGAAGTGCAGTGCCCAGAGTATTCAGACATGGTATCACAGGTTCCCATCATATGGATTCCCGTCATATTGGATTCCTTTGGGGCGTCAGAAGTGTAGTGCCCAGAGCATTCAGACTTGGTATCACAGGTTCCCATCATATGGATTCCCATCGTATTGGAATCCTTTGGAGCGTCAGCAGAAGTGCAGTGCCCAGAGCATTCAGACTTGGTATCACAGGTTCCCATCATATGGATTCCCGTCATATTGGATTCCTTTGGAGCGTCAGCAGAAGTGCAGTGCCCAGAGCGTTCAGACGTAGTGTCACAGGTTCCCATCATATGGATTCCCATCGTATTGGAATCCTTTGGAGCGTCAGCAGAAGTGCAGTGCCCAGAGCATTCAGACTTGGTATCACAGGTTCCCATCATATGGGTTCCCGTCATATTGGATTCCTTTGGAGCATCAGCAGAAGTGCAGTGCCCAGAGCGTTCAGACGTAGTGTCACAGGTTCCCATCATAAGCTTTCTCTGGACTGCCATATAGTTTCTTGCCTGTAGATGAGGTAGATTCTCTTTCCATTTTCTTGTAGTTTTACATCTAATAAAGATCCATATGTCCCTCATTTGGCATATATGCAGCTGTTCATTGGTCTCAACATCAGATAATCCACATCCTATTTTATTTTCTTCCAAGTGATTTGTTTTTGTGATCAAAACTGGGGGGGGTGAGGGAGAAGGGGGACCTGCAGGTTACCCTGGGTTACATAGTGAGACCTCACTGTTTTTTCAGATTTTTGTGAATCTCCTCCTCCTCCTCCTCCTCCTCCTCTTCCTCCTCCTCCTCCTCCCCCTCTTCCACCTCCATATGTGTGTGGGTGACATAGGACAATTGCAGGAGCTGGTTCTCTTATTCTACCATGTGGGCTTTGGGATAGAACTCAGGTCATCATTCTTGGCAGCAAATGCCTTTATTTGCTAAGTCATCTTGCTGGCCCACTGAGGCCCTTTTTAAAAATAAAAATTTCAAACATCCTTAAATTAGATTTACTCTGCACAGGGATTATGCTCTTTTAAGAAGCTTTAGGCTGCCAAATATAAGGTCCAACACCAGATGTGGGATACATCCATTCAAACTCCAACACCAGATGTGGGATACATCCATTCAAACTGTCAGTCAGAAATATCCTGAAGACACACCAAGCTATACAGGTATCGCCTTTGGTCTTGTTTGCCAACCAAAACAGGTAAGACCTTGTTGATGAATCTGTCACGCACATGGGTCACAAGACATGGACATACCAATATTACAATTATCCAAACAAGAACCTTGGCTCTTAAATTTAGTTTTTAAAAGTGGCCCTGAACTCAGAAGACTTTTATTCCCCTATTCTCTCTTGGAACTCTCTGTGTCCTGGAACTGTCCTGATAACTGTTTTGTTGGAACTCTGTCTCTGGAACTGTGTGTAGTCTCATTGACCATTTTATTCAAAATGGTTTCTTCAGTTTCAATCGGGTAAGAATAAGCTTGGCTCCACCTTAACTGACTTTTCATCTCTAGTTCTATAATATCTCATTCATTCAAGGTTATTCATCCTTCCCAGTTGTTCTAGTTTGCCTTCAGTTGCTATGACAAAACACTCTGACCAATACCAACCTGGGGAGGAAAGGGTTTATTAATCTTACATCTCCTGGGTCACAGTTGATCACTTAGGGAGCCCAAGGTGTAGGTGCTCAGGGCAGGAACCTGGAAGCAGGAGCGGAAGCATAGGGCATGGAGGAACATTGCTTACTGGCTTGCTCCCCTGGCCCATGCTCAGCCTGCTTTCTTATACAATAGAAATATAGGAACACCTTTCCAGGGGTGGCACTGCCCACAGTGGACAGGGTCCTTCAACATCACCCAACAACCAAGAAAATACCCCCACAGACCTGGCCACAGGCCATGCCAATGGATGCAATTCCCCAAATGAGGATCCCTCAACCCAGATGTGTCAAGTTGACACTAAAACTATCCAGCAAAATTGACCCTTTGTCAACCTGACACACAAAACACATCACTATTAAACCATAACCTTTCCATTTCATGTCCCCAAGATATGATGTTAACATTAATATCACAACAATAAGACCATACAAACCTAATGCTCCACAGTCCTTTAAAAATCCAAATACTTGAGAAGCAAAACAGTCTACTTTCTCTGGAGCTGTTGTCTTGGTCTCTAGTCAATTCTGGCTGTTTTCTTTCATGGGCTGCCAGCTTGTCCAGGCATAACCTTTCAATCCTACTAATGAAGCACATACAATTAGATATATAGGTCTTTAAACAGTAATACAATCATATACGCCTTTCGAATCCTGTGCCCTTTTCTAAGCCTAGGAACAATCTGGCGGAAGAGGGGGCCGCGGTAGCAGAATGTAGGAGCTGCGATTGGGGTGAAATGGTGAAACTCACAGACATTGACATGGACAACAATTTGATAAGCTTGATTGAACATACAAGACCCCCCACCTGGATGGTGGGAACCACTAGAGCTGTGTCGGCTTTTGGGCACACACCTGCATTCACAAATTGTTTTAACCTGAAGCCGATGCTTGTACTCACAAATTATCACTTATTGTCAAAAAACTGAAACAAAACAAAACACAACAAAAAAAACCAAAAGATGCAAAAAAGTTACACGGGGCCAGAATCATGACCTCGAGAAATGCGGTAGGCCGGTGGGTGAGGGGAAAGGCGAAAGGGGATATATGCCCTGGACTCGAATTGTTGAGAAATGATGTATGAATATACACAAGACATCAATAAAAAAATGAAAAAAAAATTATTTTTTTTTTTTTTTTTTTTAAAAATTTTTTTAAATGTCTCTTAACTGTGGATCCCTATAAAATCCAAAACAAATACTGTCTTATCTCAAAAGGGAAAAATACCAGCACACGCCTAAAGCAAGCAACTAACCGTTTAGCAAAGTAGCTCAAGGCTGGACATCTCAGATTCACTCACAATAATTCTTGGGCTGTAAAGAGGTTCAGCAGTTCCAGCTTCCTTGAGTCTGCGATCCACAGCACAAGTAGCTCATCTCACCAGTTGCCCAGGGTGGCTCCATCCCATATCCATGCCTGCTGGCTTCTGTCGTCGCGTAGTCTCATGGTCCCTTTCATGCTCAGAAAATGGGATCTCCACTAAAACTGTGGCTAAACCTTCACCAATGTGCTCTTCTGAACTCTCTCCGGGTGCAAAGCCTCCGAGATTCTCTCTCATGACCCAGGTAATACCTGGGGTCTGACCTCAAAGCCAGAAGGTGCACTCTCACCAACGGCCCCCCCTCACAGTGCCAAGTGCTAGCTGCTGTCCTGTGACCCTTTCTTTTTTTTTTTCATTTTTAAACTTCATTTATTTATTTAATGTTTATTCTTATGCTGTATGAATTACTCATCTGCATGTAGCGCTTGTGCACCGTGTCGTGCTATGCCGGCAGAGGTCAGAAGAGGGGTCTCAGATTCCCCTGGAACTGGACAGTTTCTCATGGAATTGGAGTTAAGCGACAGGTTGCTGCAGCCACCATGTCGGGTGCTGGGGATCGAACCCGGCGTCCTCTGCAAGAGCAGTCGGCGCCTCTAAACTCGTATGGCTATCTCTCCAGCCCAGTCTGTGACCCTTTTCGTGTGTCAAACAAGAACCAATGCAGGAGACTTTACACATATACCAAGTTCTATTTCAGCTTGAGATGGACGGCCTGAGATCACAGCTTCCTATGTGCTCGACCGCTCGAACGGAATCTCCCAGATTTCACCACCAGTGATCGTGTACTCTTAGTTACTTACAGCTTTGACTTTTCAGCCCTAGCTAAGCACTAATTGTCCAGTAAAACAAAGGTTTCACTTTCAAGGTTTTGGACTCTTGCTTAATCACATCTGATTCTTCAGCCCCAGCTGACCAGAACTCACAGATTCTCAATTCAAAGCATCACACAAACAAACAGCTCCACTTCCCTTTGAAGCTTCACAAGACAGGCTTCCATAGTCCACAACATTTTCAACATAATTGTTCCAAGCTGCACAGCACCAAACTCTAAGCACTCAATAGCTTTTCTATCTAAAGTCCTAAACATTTCCACACTCTTCTTCAAAACACCAAGCTCAGGTCTGTCACAGGAATACTGCATACTCCTGATGCAATTTCCGTTCTAGTTTATCTTCAATTGCTGTGACAAAACACTCTGATCAATACCAATTTGGGAAGGAAAAGGCCTAATTTATCTCACATCTCTTGATTCACATTTCATCACTGACACAGCCCAAGGTAGGAACTCAGGGCAGGAACCAGGATGTAGGAGCTGAAGCATAGGCTGTGGAAGAGCACTGCTTACTGGCTTGCTCCCCTGGCCCATGATCAGTCTGCTTTCTTATAAAATACAAATATAGGATCATCTGCCCAGGTGTGGCACCACCTACAGTGGGCTGGACCCTTGCATATCACCCAAGAATTAAGAAAATATCCCACAGACATGGCCACAGACCAGTCCAATGGACACAATTCCCCAACTGAGGCTCCCTCAATCCAGGTGTGTCAAGTTGACACTAAAGCTCTCCAGCACACCAGTCTTCATTGTGTGCATTGGAGATGGGGCACTTGCTTTCAGTGCTTTGATATATTACTTCTCAAGGACACTCACATTCATCATTATCGTTTGGGTGGAGTACCAAATTTAAGTTCTCAGGAAACAAGATCAGGTACCCAGCTCATAAGATACAAGAGCATATGTTTTTCTGGGGGTTAATGAAAAGTCATTAGTCCAGATTCTGTATATTTATAAAAGTCATTCCCACAATGGAGCAATCAATTTGGTATTGATTAGGAAGTTTCTTTATGGATGGATAGCTTTTATAGTATTGGAAAATGTTATGAAGGCTGCTGGGGTAAAAGTCAACAGTCTTATCCAGCTATGAACCTATGAACTGTACTAATGACCAGTATGACAAAATTTGACCATGGGTGCAATAGTGGCACAAATGTTATTAGAGTAACGAATTGCTTTATGAGTGGATTTAAGGTCCCCTGCACAGAAGAAAACACATGCCTGAAACTATAAATTTGGCTAAGAAGCCATAGTTAGGGAGTTCATAGGCCCCAGGGGGTGAATGTTACTACTATTATTCTGCTAAATGGACATAATATCAAATTTCCTTCTAAATTTGTATCTCTCTACCAGTAGAGTAGTACAGCTCTCAGACTTCCTCAGAGAAGTTTCCTTGCTCAGTGAGGGTAAGTAGAGGTCAGAGACACCTATAATATACTCATTCCCCAGGGCTAAGGGACCATCCTGGGGGACAGATGTGGAAAAAAAATCATAAGAATAAGAGGTTGGGAAGAACTAGAGTGAAACAGTGTCTTCTGGACCTGATAGATCAGCTTCACTCATAGCAGATGTGATTGCCTGAACGAGTCCTCTGCAAGATCAAGCCAGGCATCATTCTAGCATGGAGTGGGAACAGCTAATTTTCTTTAAGAGTGTGGTTCCTTACTGCAGTGGATGGTCACACACTCAGGAGTATGAGAGCAGAACAAATTGGAAATGAAGAATTATTTCAAAGATAAAAAAGACATGGAGTTTGGATTTACAGAGATGGGGTGTATCTGGAAGGAATTGGGAGATGAGTATGTGGGGGGTGGGAATGAATATGGTTAAAGTGCACTGTGTGAAATTCTCAAGGAATTAATAAAAATATTACAAATGATTTTGTTTCTTCATTTTCTTCAATATATTATCAGTTTTTTTTCTTTTCTTTTTAAACATATTTATATTATTCTACTTTTATTTTATGTGTATGAGTGTGTTGCCTGTATGCATGTAGGTGCACCTGTGTTATGCAATGACCCTGGAGGTCAGAATAGGGTGCCAGATACTTTGGAACTATAGTTACAGATGATTGTCAGCCACCATTTTGGGACCTGCAAACTAAACTTAGGTCCTCTACAAGAGCAGCCAATGCTCTTAACTGTTGAACCATCTCTCCAGCCCATAAACAAGGATGGCTTTGAATTTGTGATCCTGGTGGAGTTTTTAGCATCCCTTAGGTAAACTGTCATATCATCTGCAAAAAGGGATATCTTCAACTTTCTCTTTTATGATTAATACTCCCTTTAATGTTCCTTCTCTTCTCTCTTATTGCCCTGCAAGGGTTTCAAGCACTATGTTGAAGAGGAATGGCGATAGGGGGCAGCCTTGCCAGGTTCCTGCCTTTAAGGGAAATAGTTCCATTTTCTCTCTATTTAGGATGATGTTGGCAGTGGGTTTGCTATATATGGCTTTGAATCATGTTGAGTAACGTTTCCTTTCAGTCCTATTCCTCTCTAAAGACTTTAAGCATGAAGGGATGTTAATGATCTGTCAAAGGCTTTTTCTGCATCAAACTGAGATAATCGTGTGGTTTTTGTCTTTCAGTCCCATTCTATGTGTTTTGTATTGAATATTTATTGATTTATGATGCTGAAACCAAAGATAACTAAGACCTCTACAACAAAAATTTTAAACCCCTGAAGGAGATTGAAAATGAAAACAAAAGAAGGAAAGACTCCCATGCTCATAGATTGGGAAAATTAATATAGTAAAAAATGTCCTTTTTACCCCAAACTGATATACAGATTCAATGCAATCCAATTAAAATCCCCATGAAGCTTCTTCACAGACTTGGGGAAAAAAATCGCTTAAATTTTATAGTAAAACAAAAGACCCCGAATAGCTAAAGCAAACCCTGACAGAAAAAATGCAATATGGGGTGGGGGGGATTGCCCTACTAGACTTCAAACTAAATTACAGGGCTATAGTCATAAAGACAGCTGGTACTGGCACAAAAACAGACCAGTGACCAATGGAACAAATTGAAAAATCCACAAACTTGAGCTCATCACAATTTCAGCCACTCATATTTCAAAGGGGGAAAAAACCCTCAATGGAGGAAGGATAACAACTTCAGCAAATGGTGTTGGCAAAATTGGATCATCATCTGTAGAAGAACAAAATCAAACCCCTACCTCTCACCCTGTACAAAAATCAACTCCAAGTGGATCAAAGATCTCAACGTGAAGCCTGAAACCCTGAAGGTGATAAAAGAAAAAGATAGCAACAACCTACAAGACTTAGGTGTAAGAAAAGACTTTCTAAATCATACAGCAGCCACAAAGGAAGTAAGGTCAACAGTCGACAAATGGGACCTCATAAAACTCAAAAGCTTCCGTACAGAGAAAGGAACAATCAAGGAAGTGAAGAGAAAACCCACAGAGTGGGAAGAAATCTTTACCAGTGACACATCTGACAGAGCATTAACATCAAGAATATATAAATTACTAAAAAAACAAAGAAGTAAGAAGACAAATGTTCTACTCAAAAGATGGAGTAAATAGCTGAGCAGAGTCTTCACCAGTGAGGAATTAAAGATGGCTGAGAAACATCTTAAAAAGTGTTCAACATCATTAATAATTAAGGAAATACAAATTAAAACCACTCTCAGATATCATCTCTCTCCGATACGACTAGCTAAGATCAAGAAAACAAAAGACAACAGATGCTGGAGGAGTTGTGGGGAAAGGGGAACACTCATCCACTGCTGGTGTGAATGTAAACTTGTACAACTGCTTTGGAAAGCAGTGTGGTGAACCCTTAAAAGACTCAAAATGAGCCTACCACCTGACCCAGCCATACCACTCCTGGGTATATACCCCAAAGACTTATCCTATGGCAAAGATACATGCACATCCATGTTTATTGCAGCTCTCTTCACAACAGCAAAGAGCTGTAACCAACCCAAATGCCCCTCAACAGATGAGTGGATGACAAAAATGTGGTACATCTACACAATGGAGTACTATTCAGCAGTAAAGAAAGATGGCATTATGAACTTTGCAGGTAAATGGATGGAGCTCAAAGCCATTATGCTGAGTGAAGTAACACAGTCCCAGAAACACAATCAGAGAATGGTTTCCCTCATTTGTGGATGCTAACACCAAATCCCCAGACGAAAGGCAATCTGAACGACATTATGGTTATATTATATCTGAAAGCAACTATATTGTTATACTGTGAATCTCTCAATGGGCTCTAGAATCTATTTTTTTCAGACTCTATAATTACTGTATATGGGTGCAGAGTATATATCAATATTTTAGAGTAATATAAAATTAATGGAAGGAAGATGTGAATTCCTAAACATAAAAAATAGACTGAGAGAAAGATGCAGGACAGTTACGGCAGAACGCATGATCTGGGATGGGGTGGAATGGGGTGGGGTGGAGGGAAGGGAAAGGGGAATATGCTTGAACTGAATTGAAAAATGATGTATGAAATACACAAAACATCAATAAAAAATAAAAAATAAATTAAAAAAGAAAGTCTTTTCCTATGTGTATGTCTTGTAGGTTGCTGCCAAAGGTTTCTTATATCAACTTCAGAGTTTTGGGTTTCATGTTGAGGTCTTTGATCCATTTGGCGTTGATTTTTGTACAGGGTGAGAGGTAGGGGTTTAATTTTATTCTTCTACAAATGGTGATCCAATTTTGCCAGCACCATTTGCTGAAGATGCTGTCTTTCCTCTATTGAGACTTTTTGGCTCCTTTGTCAAATATTAGGTGGTTGAAATTGTATGTGCTTAAAGTTCTAGAGGGAATTGGACTGGAGGGAACATTTCCCAATGTAGTAAAAGCCATATACAACAAACCCACAGCCAACATCATCCTAAATTGAGAAAAGTTAGAAGCATTCTCCTTAAAGGCAGGAACATGGCAAGGCTGTCCCATATCTCCACTCCTCTTCAATGTAGTGCTTGAAATACTTGGCAGGGCAATAAGGCAAAAAAGGGAAATTAAAGGAGTAGCAATCAGAAAAGAGGAAGTCAAACTATCCCTCTTTGCAGATGATATTATTGTTTACATAAGGGATGCTAAAAATGCTACCAGAACACCGTTAGAAATGATTAGGAGTTTCAGTAATGTGGTGGGCTACAAAATTAACCTAGAAAAATCAGTAGCCTTTCTTTATACCATCAACAAGCAACTTGAGAATGAATATAAGGAGACCTTCCCAATCACAATAGCCATAAAAACAATAAAATACCTAGGAACAAACCTAACTAAAGACACCAAAGGTCTCTACAAAAAATTTAAACTCCTGAAGAAGGAGATTGAAGAAGACATCAGAAGATGGAAATATCTCCCATGCTCATGGATTGGAAAAATTAATATAGTAAAAATGTCCATTCTCTCCAAATTAAAATACAGATTCAGTTCAATCTCAATTAAAATCCCCAAGAGTTTCTTCACAGACTTGGGAAAAAATCCTTAAATTCATATGGAAAACAAAAGATGCTGAATAGCCAAAGTGACCCTGAGCGAAAAGTGCAATACAAAGGGGATCACTATACCAGACTTCAAAGTATATAACAAGGTTATAGTCATAAAAACAGCCTGTTACTGGCACAAAACAGGTCCGTAGACAAATGGAATAAGCTTTTATTTTCATGCATGAACAAATGCCCTGTTTCCATAACTTGAATGAGTCGCTGTACTTGCTTGCTTGTTCTCACTTCTTTTCTCTGTTCAGTTCACTGGAGCAGCACACACCTAATCCTCTACTGAAGCAGCTCTTCTCACACTTACAGAGGTCACTAGTGGTTTATGCAACACCAGTCAATTGCCACCTCCTTCCCTCAACCCTGTGGACTCTCAACAGCAGCTGACATGTGGATGAAATGCTTCTTTGTTGAACTCTAGTGACACCATGAGGCTATTTTTCTCCACCTCACGACCCCCACTTCCGAATCATGTTGCTGGCTCTGTCATCTCTCTACTGAACTTCCCGATTTAGCATTATCAATATCTTGGTCTTTTCTATTGTTCTTTTCTTAATCTATATTCAGATACTGCCAGATATATCCTTGTCTGGTTGCTTCAGAAAACACCTACATGCTTTAAACATTCTCAGATTTATAGTTTCAGCCCAAATCTCTTCCCTGGGCTCTTCAACTCAGATATTGAATTAATTATTGGGCATTTTCTCAGGGATGCTCAATGGATTTCTTGGTTGTGGCATGCCCTAAGTAGAACTATCAAATCCTCTCCTTTAAAATTGATCCCACTTCCCCATCCCCACCAAGCAAATGGCACCATCATCAATATTAGGCACAGCTTAAGATTGGGTAGGATTGTTTTCTTATTTCCATGCTTTGTTTGTTAAAGTCCATATCATCCTTTTGCACTGCAGTCTCTCTCTCTACTTTGGCTCTTGTTAAGGTTCTTCGGGTAGTTTTCCAAACCATTAATCAGATTAATGTCTCCCTTGCTTAAAACACCTTAAATTTCTATTGCACATAGAATGAAATCCATTATCCTTGGCAATGTAGATGGCTACCATCATCTTGTTTTTCTCGTAGCTCTGCAATTTCATCTTACTTTTCTCTCCTCCTGTACTTCAATACAGCAATATTGAATTTCATTGACTTTGAATGTAGGAAACCACTTCCTGTATCAGTACCTTTGCACCAATCCTTCTTTTGTGGAGATACTTTTTTCCATTTTGTTCTACATGACTGCTTTCTTCTCAACATTCAGTTGCCAATTACAAAATAGGAATGTCTCTATATAATTGACCATATTTACCTAGAATTTTAAATTCTTTGGAAAGATTTAACTTTTACCTATTTGTTCAGTTCCTCTACGTTTTCTCTCTCTCTCTCTCTCTCTCTCTCTCTCTCTCTCTCTCTCTCTCTCTCTCTCTCTCT
>VZQC01007495.1:196198-246308 GCA_009823505.1 Rhizomys pruinosus
GATGACTTCTTCTTCTTCTTCTTCTTCTTCTTCTTCTTCTTCTTCTTCTTCTTCTTCTTCTTCTTCTTCTTCTTCTTCTTCTTCCTCCTCCTCCTCTTCCTCCTCCTCCCCCTCTTCCTCCTCCCCTCCCTCCTCCTTTCTCTTCTTTTTCCTTTTCTTTCTCTTCACCCTCCTTGTCCTCTTATTCTTTCTCTTTGTCTTCTTCCTCTTGTTCCTTTTTCTGCTCTCCTTCCTCCTCTTCTTTCTCCTCCCCCCTCCTCTTCCTCCTTGTTTTCATAGTGCTGAAGATCAAATCCAGGGCCTCACACATGCTAGATAAGCCCTCAGCCACTGACTCTACACCAGCAGAGACATAACAGACTACTATTATTTCAACCATTTCTAGGTCTTTTTCTTTCTGGAAAGCAACTGTCCAGATCAAAGACTTAGTGACTTAGTGTTTATTATCAGGTTCAGGTTCCAGAATTTTCCTCATATTAATTTTTGTTTCCTGATATATTTCATATTTAATATAGGACCAGACAAAGACATATGTTGATAATAGTAGGTACCCTGTGAGTATGCTGGTGTTGAGTAAACTTTACTCTTTCTTCCTATTTTTTTAATTTTATTTATTATTTATTTATTTATTATGTGTATGAATATACTGTCTGCATGTAGGTTTGGGTGGTGCACATCTTTTTTTTTTGTATGTGTATGAATGTACTGTCTGCATGTAGGTTTGTGCACCTGTGTCATGCAATGTCGTGGAGGTCAGAAGAGGGTCTTGGATTCCACTGGAACTGGAGTTCTCCTGGAATTGGAGTTACAGATGGTTCTTAGCCACCATGTGGCTGCTGGGGATTGAAGCCGGGTCTTCTGCAAGAGCAGTCAGTGCTCTTAACCACTAGGCTATCTCTCTAGCCCTTCTTTCTTCATGTTACTGCTAGAAATTTCTGATATTTGAAACTGAACTGCAGAAACATCGGTTTGCTCAAGGTCATTTTTTCCTCAAATAACTATGCTGAATTTGTACCTTATTTGGACAATTTCCATATTCAAAGGTGCACAGTGCTCTCCTTTGCAACTTCTCTTTTGCCATCTAAGAAATAGGTCTAAACATTTAAAATGGAAATAGCAAGCCTATTATGTAGGAAGTGGGGCTACAGCAGAACATCATTTTTATAACAAAAGCATGAATACTTTTGACCAGAGCGCCTGGCTTCCCTGTTCTCAGAGCTCAATAAATAATGCATTCTTCAGAGGATATATCTTTAGTTGGAAACCTAGTTTTTGGTAAAGAATAAAATCATTTCAACTCTATTATTGGCCTTTGGACTGTTTCTGTTTTCTACCAATTCTGAAATTGCAGGCAATTAGGTACTACTTCTCTTGACAGATTGGAAACCAGAAGGCAGATTTATGAATTCAAACAGAGGAATTTGTACTAAAAATGTCTTTATAATATTTCTTTGTCACATTTAACTTTAAAATTTATAAGGCACATTAATTTTACAATATAATTAATTATGAAATATTTTAGACTAATCTTTGTATAAAGTTAATAGTGAACATGCTTTATTATGAATCTCTATTTTTAAATTTACGTATTTATTTTATTCACTTGCATTATGCAATGAATAGACTGGTTGCAATGCAGTCTCCATATCCTCTGATAAGCAATTCTGTTTTCTAAGACTTGGTTTCTTGTTGATTTATGATAGCTAAATGTTTTTTAAAAAGGTTTTTAGTACCACCATCTGGATTCATTGTATGTCCATGGCATTTAATGATTTCTTTCTTCTTATGTATGGTTGAGTGCATTTTTTTTTTTTATTTCTGATGGGCAAATTTCCCATTTCAATATCTTTATGCTGAGAAGACATTAAAAAGTCAAAACATATCAATGTGAGAAAAGAGTGTTCATGTTAGAGAAATTTGGAGATGGAGAATTTCATGGATGCTGATTTGATACTCTACCCAGATCCTCTTTATCTGTAGACTGACTGCTTCTAGGGAATATGAGTTCTGATGGTTTTATCAGAAGAGGGATCCTGGGAAGTGACCTCTAAGAGATTCTAAAGTTGGATCCCTTCCAAGGTGACTAGTATGAGCTCCTCTCACTGACAACAGAAAAAAAATTAGATTCTCCATGGCACACAACAGCAGTGTGGTTGTTAAGGCTTTTATGTGTTATACACTAGGGTGCGGCCCAGGTAGAAAGAGATACACTGGCTTGTGTTGTATCTATAAAAACTGAGAACTTCACAGTCATATTATACATAGTTGCAGACATGATGATTTGGCTTGTTTTTTGATAAAAGATCTTTCTATGTAGTCTAGGTTGACTTCAAACTAACAATTGATCTTCTTGTTTCAGCCTCCCAAGAGCTGGGATTACAGCATGCAGTGCCATGCCTGATTTTTCTTAACAACTTTTTCACTTCAGAGTGGCAGGAAAACAATACACATTTAGTAGAAACTGTTCCTTGAATTTTGATCTTTTTCTAGGCTACTGATATATGACAACAGTGTCTCGTTATGCTGGGCATCAGCCATGAGTTATTGCAAGCCACAATTTGCCATTTGATCATGAGGAGAAACACCGGGTACTTAGCAGTGTATTGTTTTGCTAAGCTATACTATTCAGTAGATTGGCTGTGTTGAATGTATATTCAACTTATGATATTTTCAAGTTGATGTTTGAACAAGACATAATCCTCCTATAAGTCGAGGCACATCTATAAGAACTTAATTTTGTGCTTTTTGCTGAAGGCCCTTTATGATGCTGACAATAAATCCTCAACCCAAAGTGTGAGACTCAGAGACCTTCCTTGACAGCATTAAAAGTAACCTTCCTGTTCTTCTGCATGAGGATGAATGAGTAAAAGATCAGGCACAGATCTCTTGTGTGTGAGTGAGTGTGTGTGTTTGGGTGCGTGTGTGTGTGTGTGTGTGTGTGTGTGGTGTGTGCGCATGTGTTACTTGTGCAAGTAGAGGTTTGAAAACAGCCTCTGATGTGATTCTTCCCTGGCTAATATCCACTTTATTTATTTATTTATTTTATTTATTTATTTATTTATTTATTTATTTATTTAGTCTTTTTGAGACAGTGTCTCCCTGTAACTCCAGCTGGCCTGGAACTCACTCTGTAGATCAGGCTGGCTTCGAACACACAGAGATCTGCCTGCCTCTGCCTCCTAAGTGCTAGGATTAAAGGCGTGTGCCACCACTCCCAGCCCACATAATTTTTTAAAAAGTATTTTTATGAATTCTTGAAGACTTCCATATAATATGTTTTGATTATATTCACTCCAACTCTTTTTCACTCCTCTTAGATCCAACCACCTCCCTAGCCCCTTAATTAATTTTGTGTCCTCTTTTTAAAAAATGAAGAAAATGTAAATCATGAATTAACATACCATCCAAACATCTGTGTCTATACCAAAGAACCTACCATAACAATTAGTACTGTTTAAATACCTATATATCTAATTGTGTGTGCTTCATTAGTAGGATGAATGTTTTATGCCTGGACAGCTGGCAGCCCATGAAAGAAAACAGCCAGAACTGACTAGAGACCAAGACATCGCTCCAGAGAAAGTAGATGTTTTGCTTCTCATCCACCTGTGCCCCTTTTCCAAGCCTAGGGAACAATCTGCGGAAGAGGGGGCGTGGTAGAATGTAAGGGCTTCGATTGGGGTGAATGGTGAAACTACAACAATATAGACTGGACACTCATTTGATCAAGTTGATTGAACATACAAGCCCCCCCTGCTGGATGGTGGGACCCATGAGCTGTGTGGGTTTGGGCACAACTGTTTGCAAACTGGTTTTACATGAAGGATGCTTGTGCTCACAAATTATCACTTATTGTTAAAAAACAAAATGAAAACAAAACAAAAAAGCAGAGAAAGATGCAGAAAACTTATGGCAGAATGCATGATCTGGGATGGGTAGGGGTGGAGTGGGGGGAAGGGAAGAGGATATACGCCTGAACTGAATTGGAAAATGATGTATGAAATACACAAAGCATCGATAAAAAAAATTCAAAAAAAAAAAAAGAAAACTATGTTATGGGATAATATATCATATACTATGGCTAAATATGAATTTACAGAAAAAGCACATCCCATTATCAGCACTTTTCATAAACATGCAACTCACTATAAAATACAAAACACGACTTTCAAGAACAGATTTATAAAGACACACTGCATCAATAAAATTTTTTCTGATTAACTTTACATGGTTATGGAGAACTGGAACTTTTCTAATGTGTACATATCAGATTTTATATTATATGTGTAATAATTTGCATTTTTTGAACATAATGTTGAAGAAAAATCTATACACAATAACATTCTAGACTATTAAAAACCCATTCAACTTACAGAGTTTATTGATACAGTAGATTTATAAAAATGAGGATATTGAACAACTTAAAAAAATGAATAACTCACTCACTGGAGTTTGTGCTCCTGAGTGTGGGACAATCTACCACAATGTCATACATATAAGGATCCATAGTCCTAAAGAAAATTAACATTCCCTCACCCAGAAGCCTGTCTGTAGCTCCTCAGTGGTGGGCACTCATGAACCTCTCCACCCTAAGCAGAGAGATGAAAGACTTACAAAATGAAAACTTTAAAGCAATGAAAAAGAAATTAAAGACAATGGGGCTGGCTATATGGCTCTGTGGTCAAGAGCACTGGCTACTCTTGGAGAGGACCCAGGTTTGATTCTCAGCACCCACAAGAGCTAATAACCATCCTAGCTCCAGTTCCAGGGCATTTTATGCCCTCTTCTGTCCTCTGCAGGCACTGCACTACATGGGCACACAGATGCAGGCATAACATTCATACACATAAAATAAAAATAAATATGCAAAAAAGAAATATAAGACACCAGAAGGTGGAGAGATATTCCATGTAAATGGATTGGTGGAATTAATATTCTGAAAATGTACATCCTCCCAAAAGAAACCCACAGATTCAATACAATCTTCCTAAAACTTGTAATGCAAATCTTCACAGAAATTGAAAAAACAATGTTCAAATTCATATAGAAGCAGAAAAGATTGCAGATAGCTAAAATGGTCTTGAATAATTAAACACTACTGAAGGCATTACTATACCTGATTTCAAATTATACTACAGATCTATAGTAGTAAAAATAGCATGGCACTGATTTTTTTATGCAGCGTCATAGATATGAATCTAGTTTTGATTTTCTACATGGGAACACCCAGTTTCACCAGAATCATTAGTTGGAGATTCTATCCTTCCTCCACTGTGTATTTTTGTCACTCTTGTCAAATATCAGGAGGATATAATTATATGCCATCATTTTTAGGTCTTTTATTTTGTTCTATTGATCTACATGCCTGTTTCTATGTTGGCATCATGTTGTTTTTTATTACTATGGCCGGGAATTTGGTATGTGTGATAACTCCTTTAGCATTATTCTTTTTGTTCAAGCTTGCTTTGGCTACTTGGGGTCTTTTGTGCTTCCTTGCAAATTTTTTATTATTTTTTTTTCATTTCTGTGAAGAACGTCATGAGAATTTTCATTGGGATTGCAATGAACCTCTAAACTGCTTTTAGTAGGATGGTCATTTTCATAATATTAATTCTACTAATCCGCATTGAAGTTCTTTCCATATGTTAATGTCTTCCTCAATCTTTTTCTTCAGGGATTTAAAGTTTTCACTGTAGAAGGCTTTCACCTCATTGGTTAAGTTTATTCCTAGATATCTTATTGTTATTAAGGCTGTTGTGAGCAGGAATGTTTCCATGATCTCTTTTTCCCTTTGCTTGCTACTGATTTTCCTTCTCTTGTCTCATTTCTCTTGCTCTGGCTTCAAGCACTATGTTAAAAATAAGCGGGGATGGCAGACAGTCCTGTTGCAAAGAATTAAAAAGAAAACAAAAACTAAACCAAACAATCAAGAAAAAAACTCAATTAAAAATGGGGTGCAGGAGGGCAGATAAGGGAGAGGTTCTAAATATGATAAAAATACATTGTATGAAATTCTTCAAAATTCAATAAAATATTTAAATAAAATAGCTTATGGTTCTGAACAAAGAGTTCTCAAAAGAAGAAATAAAAGTAACTGAAGGGCTGGAGAGATGGCTCACCAGTTAGAGCACCAACTGCTCTTGCAGAGGACCTGGGTTTGATTCCCAGAACCCCCATGGCAGCTAAGAACTGTCTTAGGCCAGGCATGGTGGTGTACACTTTTAATCCCAGCAGGTAGGTAGAGGCAGGTAGATCTCTGAGAGTTCAAGACCAGCCTGGTGTACATAGACTAAAGGGAGACCCTGCCTCAAAATAAAGTAACTAAAATTATCTTAAAAAGTGTTCAACAGTCTTAACAATTGGGGAAATGCAAATTTAAAGTACTTTAAGATTTCATCTTACCCTAGTCAGCAAATGCTGTTAGGATGCCTGGAAAGACACCTTAATTCATGGCTAGTAGGATTCCAAAGTGGTATATCTATTATGAAAATCAGTGTGTGGGCTGGAGCGATGGCCTAGCGGTTGAGAGCGCCGACCGCTCTTGCAGAGGACCCGGGTTCGATCCCCAGCACCCACATGGCGGCCGAAAACCGTCTGAAACTCCAATTCCAGGAGAACTCCAGTTCCAGGGGAGTCCGACGCCCTCTTCTGACCTCCGCGGCATTGCACGTCACGGGTGCACAGACTTGCATGCAGACAATACATTCATACACATACGGAAATAAATAAAATTAAAAAAAAAAAAAGAAAATCAGTGTGGAGAATTCTCAAAAGTTAATGTAGCTCTACCACATGACCCAGCTATACACTCAAAGGACTCAATATCCTACTACAGGGATACTTGTTAGGCCAGGTTTATTGCTGTTCTTTTCACAATACATTGGAAATAGAAACACCCTAAATGTCTCTCAACTGGTGGATGAACAATGAAAATGTGGTACACAATGGGATTCTATTTAACTGCAAAGAAAAATGAAATAATGAAATTTGCAGATGAGTGGTTAGAACTGAAGAACATTATTCTGAGTGAGGTAACACAAACCCAGAAAAATAAACAACACCTGTTCTCTCTCATTTGTGGATCCTAGTTCCAAACCTTTAGATGTGAGAATCAGTTTTTTCCAGGGATGAGATTAGGATATCTAATCCCAAGTGGTCAGCCCAAAGCATATGTATGTACAAGCATCACTAAATGGACTCAGTGCATTACATATGTATATATATATACATATATATGTACATATAGACATTTATATATGTATATGTAACAATGATCAAGGAAGAGGAGAAAAACTTGAAGAGTATGGGGTGGGAAAGATATGAGGAGTTGGATGGGAGAGAGGGAGAGATTGGAAATTATGTAAATACAGTGCTCATGTACTAAATTCTCAAAAACAACTCCAAACAAATAGCATGGTAGTGGCACACACACACACACACACACACACACACACACACACACACACTGACTAATACAATAGAATCGAAGACCCAGGTGTAATTTCATACACCTATATAGTCACATGATTTTTGTCAAAAATGCCACCTCAGTTTTTCCGGCGGGGTCTGCTATGGAAACCTGGGGCTTGCTGATTAGGCTAGTATTCCTGGTCAGCAAGTCCCCTGTGATCTACCTGACTCTACCTCTCCAGTGTTGGAGTTAAAATCGTGTATCACAATAGTTGGCTTTTTATGTGGGTTCTGGGTATTAAACTTGGCACTTCATACTTGCATGGTAAATTGCCACAGAGCCATCTCTCTAGCCCCATAAGTCTCAATTTTGAGAATTGTTTTGCTTTGGAAAATGTTGAATGATCAGCCAAGGTAAGTATTCTACCCCAGCATCATCTTCCTGTTAGGGAGAGAAGGAGACTGTAATGTGGGATGGAAGAAAAGGAGGTAGATATGTATGTTCTAGTATTTAGGATCCTTAGATTCCAATGAACTCTTGGTACTACAGTAATACTTTTTGTTGTAAGAGAGAACCCTCTCTGAGGTCAAAGCTAGCTGGCACTCCCGGGAGACCCTGTCTCAAAAAAGACAAAAAATGATAATTGTAGAAACATTTGCCCCTGATTTTTCTATGTACTCAGAATTGTCCTTCACTGTGCTGGCCCTTGCCATGTCCTTGTTAACTGTGTGACTGTTGTATTAGGTTGTCTAAACTAGCCACTATTATTCCCGACATAGACATACTAACATACCCCTTAAGTATTACTGAAATAAGCAAAGTTCTTAGTGTGACTTGGTGTGGAAAAGGAAAGAGAGAGAGAGAGAGAGAGAGAGAGAGAGAGAGAGAGAGAGAGAGAGAGAGAGAGAGAGAACCCTCTCATTAGCTGAATACTGTGGAAAAGCTGCATATGATAATAATAAAGTTTTCTTTAGGGTAATAATGACCCTCAGAAGATGTCTGCTTTTCTTTTCCTAGCCACTAGACTAGTAACCAAAGTAAAATTTCAGGCTGACTCAACTGAAGAATAGCTAACCTTGATGGTGGAGGAAAGGAGCTATTTGCAAAAGCTGCTATAGAGCCAGTAGAAAACTAGTGTTGCATTAAGGGGAACAGAATTTAAAGTTAAATAAGAGTTACTGAAAAAGAATGAGATACCTCATTTAAAATAGGATTTAATACCATGGTAAGAAACTAGAAAGATAATTTTAATATTCTGCTGGAATGGGTTTGGAAAGCTTTGAAAAGGGGTGGGCTCTCTTAACTAAGTGGAGATGCTGGATCGGTATGCCTGATTCTAGAGGAGTTACAATCAAGCCCCTTTTTGCCATACTTTTGATTTTTAGGGGGATTCATATAAGAAGCTTGTAACTGTAAGAAAGCTTGGGCTTGGTGTGTGGATGGGTACCCTGGTGTATTGCTGAAGGGAAAACTGACTGCTGTATATTATCTTCACTCACAGTGGTTTTGAAGGGTAAAAGAAGATACCAGACCCCTGGGGACCTGTGTCTGGTCCCCATGTCCTCCCAGTGCCGTGCTGGGTGGGTGTCAGGTGTATTTATGTACCTTTTGCACACTCATCAACCTATGCAAGTCCCCATCCTGGCGGGCCCTCCAGGTTTCTGTGCCTTTGCTCATTCCCCTCACGCTCCCGGGCTTCTCCAGCTCCTCCCAGTAGCCGTGGGAAGTGAGGTGAACAGACACCTGTTTGGAATAAAGCAGGGTGTCCCTCTTATGGGACCCTCACCTCCCCCAGCCAGTCGAGTCTGGTCTTGTTCCCTCCCCATCAGGGTGACTGATCCTGCCTGGCACTGGAAGGTGGTGAGGGATACCTTCCCCGAGAGGAAGGGGAGAGCTGCCCCCCACCTGACAGCAGAGTGCAGGACGCAGGCGGCCCCACTCTGACCGGCAGGCAGGACCCTGACCTCCCAGCTCCCAAGCCCTTCCATGGTTTCACCTCCCCAACCACTTCTGTCCCCAGTCCCCTTGGCAGAATCAGCTTTAGTAACTGTACATTTTTCTCACTGTTGGAGAAGACTTATTTGTTGGAGTTTCAATTGTTTAATGGTCTGGGCTTATTTTGGAAAAAAAAAGAAGATATCAGACAATGGAGAGCCTTCATGATCTTAGATTGGCAAAATGAGTATTGTGAAAATGGCTGTACTACCAGACCTAATCTACAGATCTATTACAATACACATCAAAATTATGTCATATTTTACAGATTTAGAAAAGCGATCCAAGAAATCATATGACTCCACAAAAAATCATGAATAGCCAAGGCAATCCTAAGGAATAAGAATCCAGATGGAGGGATCACCATCCCTGACCTCAAATTATACTACAGAGTTATAGTTATAAAGACAGCCTGATACTGCCATAAAAACAGACATGTAGACCAGTGGATCAGAATAGACACCCAGAAATAAACCAACAGAGACACTTATTTTTGACCAAGGAGGAAAAAACATGCAGTGGGAAAAAAGATAGTGGATTCAACAAATGGTGCCAGCAAAACTGGATATCCACCCATGGAAGGGTGAAATTAGATCGGTGTCTTTCACCTTGCACAAAAATCAATTGAAATGGTTCAAAGACCTTAATTCAAAACCTGAAATACTGAAATTGCCAGAAGAAAAAATAAAGACTATTCTTTAACACACTGAGTAGGTAAGAACTTTCTGAATAGGACTTCAATAGCACAGGAACTAACCTCAATATCAACATATGGAATTCAAAAATTTCTGCACAGCCAAAGAAACCACAAACTAAGAAAACACGCAGCTCACAGAATGGGAGAGCATCTTTACCAGCTGTACTTCAGACAGGGAGAGAATATTCAGAATTTACAATAAAATAAACTGCAGAAATTAAACACGAGGAAATTAAACTGTCAGTCAACAAATGGGCTAATTACATGAACAGTTTTCAAAAGCCGAAACACAAATGAACAATAACTACTTGAAAAAATGTTCAACACCCCTATCCATCAGGGAAATACAAATTAGTACTTAAAGATAGCATCTCACTCCTGTCAGAATTATTGCCATGAAGAAATCTGACAATAAATGTTGGAGAGGGTGTCAGGAAAGAGGAACTTATTCACTGTTGGTAGGAATGCAAATTAACATATCCATTATGAAAACAAGTTTGTATGTTCCTCAACAAAGTAAAAAATAGAACCACCATATGTCCCAGCTCTTATACTCTTGGGAATATCCTCAGAAAACTCCACATCCCTCCACAGAGATGTTTGTGCCTTTGTATTTATTGCTGCTCTATGACAGCAAAGAAATGAAACCAACCTAGATATTCATCAAAAGATGAATGGATAATGAAAATGTAAATATACAAAATGAAATATTATTCAGCCTTAAAGAAAAATGAAATCTGTGGGAAAATGGGTAGAATTAGAATATATAATATTTTTCAAGGTCACCCAAACTCAGAAAGAAAAGAACATGCATATTCTCTCTCATATGTGGTTCCTGGCATATAGTGTAGCAAGTGTGGGCATAACTGAGACTAAGAAAGGGTGATACTAAGTGACGAGGAAGGATGGGATGTGGGCAAAAGGATACATGAGTCATGAAAGGGGTGAAATGTTAATTGTTTTTCCAATATCAACTCTGTTATAGACTTTTCTTTTTGTGGTGGATAAGTGCATAAGAATATAACTGCTGCTGAAAATGTAAAGCATAAGCGAAGCTCTGTGGCTTCAGAATGGTCATTCCAACTGTGCAGAAGCTCACTAAGTTTGGATGGGGTACGTGTTTGTTTGAGTGGCTACCTTAATCTAGCTGTGTGATGTTTTTTATTTGTGAGTTCAAGAAAATGGTTTAATAATAAAAAAAAGAAAGGCACTGGTGAGAAGAAATACCTATGATCTGATAAGATGGCTCAGCTGGTTAATGAAGATTGCCACCTGGTCTGATGACCTGTGTTTGCTCTTGGGGAATGACAAGTTAGGAGATAACAGATTCCTGCAAGTGGCCCTATGACCTTCAGACATGTACTGACACACAAATGCCTCCTGTACCCCCATATAATAAATAAAATGTAACAAAAATTTAAAAGAAGAAAGGAAGCAGACATACAAAGAACCCCACAAAACAAGCACAAAACAAGCACTAAATATAAGCATATTTAGCTATGGAAATATTTATATAATAAAGAAATCAAAATCAAGCCATATTATAATGTGATTTAGTCATATAATATAAATCATATTAATTATTATATAAAATGCAAAGATATAAAGTAACATAATTTTAACACTTGCATATATAGTATAGATGCAATACACTATATACAGTAAATTATTCACTGGATTTTAAAAATTATCTTTATTTTATGTATATGAGTGTATTGCCTACATTGTAAGTGCACCCATGTCATGCAATCCCGGCAGAGTTCAGAAGAAGGTGTCAGATCCCTAGAATTGGAGTTATGCACAATTGTCAGCTGCCATGTGGCTGCTGGGAGTCAAACTCCGGTCCTCTGCAGAAGCAGTCAGTGCTCTTAACCACTGAGCCATCTCATCTCTCCAGTCCCATCATTAGATTTATAATACAATTTTATTATGGTTTTATGCTGTGCTGGCTAAATTTTATTGCCAACTTGGTGTAAACCTGGAATCGTTTGGAAGAGGAAACCTCAACTGAAGAATTTCCTTGATCAAATTGGCCTGTGGCCATATCTATGAGATATTTCCTTGATTAATGATTGATGTAGAAGGCCCCAGCCTACTGTTGGTGAAGTCATTCCTAGGCAGGTGGGCCTGGGCTGTATGAAAATCTAGCTAAGCAGGAGTTAGGGAGCAAGCCTGCAAGCTGTTTTCTTCCATGGTTCCTATCTCTGCTCCAGTTTGAGCGCCTTTCTGACCTCCCTCAGTGATGGTGGGTACTTCGTAAGTCAAATAAACCCTTTCCTCCCTTAACTTGCATTTGTTTAGAATATTTTATAGCTAAACAATACAAAGTAGGACATATTCTTGCCATATTTATAGCACATATTGATATTTTTTATTACAGTTATGACAATTGAAATATGTTTAAAAAAGCAAACTTATATAAAATGAAATGAAAAATATTTAACTGCATTAAAATTTTTTGTATAGAAATATGAATATTCACTTTAGATTTAATTATAAATTGTTTTGTTAATACGTTTGCATGTTTGTGGAAAGGCAGTAGGAATTTAATACAACTAAATTATAATCATATTTGGAAGCCAAGAGATAATATATAAAAGTTTTAAGTCAGTAAATGGGTGAATAAGTATATTATTTAGAAGTATGAAGGCAAATGCCAGGAGGAACAACCTTATGTCATTGATCATAAAGAGTCCAATGGACATAGAGGGGCAGTAAAAAGGTGACTTTGAGTTTGCATTATGAGGCTTTTCAACTATATGATTGTGTTAGTGGGTGAAAATATCAATTCATATACTCGGTTCTCTGGATGACTCAGGCAAGGAAAGCATTGAGTAGAGTTGTGATCATCTGGGACTGATTCCTAGTATTACACTAATGAAGATGGAATCCAGGTCGTGAAGTGGTTTATGCTCTAATGCTTTGCAGCACAAGGATACCTTCTGGATATGTGGGTGCATAATATCCTGGGTACTGAAGCAGACACCCTAGAGTGTGTCAGTGGAGGGGTGATCATTTATTCCAGCCTGAGAATTGAGATGGGCCTTTCTGGCAATCTTCCCTGTAGCACAGATATATTTCTAAAGAATGTGTATCTATTTCACTGTTGGTGGCACAGTCTGTTTTTCATTGTCAAAGCTTTCACTGTTTGGAATGTAGTAAGTGCCAGCAGATAATTTGTTTAATACATTTATTATCTAATAAAAGCTGAGAAGTAAATTCTAACTTTGGTTTCTATTTTGTCTTCTCAGTGTCACTTTGTCTTCTTTAAAAATTAATTTAGTTTTTGTAATATATTTAGGTAACTTTATACAATTTAATTATAAGCTTGCAATGGGAAAGGAAGAAAATCTTTTCAGTGAAGAGTATAATAGATATTGGCTCAGTATAAACACTCATCATAAAAGCATCTGCATCTGGGTTGCTTGCTTGCAGTCTATTACCTCAGTGCTGCTCTGAAGTGACACATTCTTCAATGAGTTCAAGGTATTTTCCAGGCTTAAAATTCTTACAACAGAGTGCAAAGGTATTAAGTCCTGGGACTTCTTAAGGATATTGTATGGATGGGCAATGGAAAGGCAGAACAGCACTGCTAAGTGATGGGTAGTAAGAGTCAAAGGTGACCTTCATTTTCCAAACCTTTGCTCCAGTGTCTTCTCTGGGTTCTAAGGAAGTGTTCTGTAAAACTGCCTTCCATGTAAGATTTTGCTGTAATTTTGGTTGCCTATTTGTTTTATATTTTTCTCAAGTCATTTTTCTCTTTATATATTTTTCACAAAGTCTTTTTTTTTCTCTCTTCCTGTTACTTTCTCACTCATTGGAATATTTAGTTCTTATTTTTTTTCCTTTTTCCAAAAATTGAAGTGATATATTTTATTCAGATCTTTTTTGGGCTAGTAGATTTTTTTTAGTTAGGTCCAGAGTAATAAAATTGTAACTGAATCAGCAACAGAGTGCTAAGATGTTAATATTCTAAGAATGAGAAAGACTGGACAGGTGACTGATGAGATAAGAAGTACCGAGCAGTGAAAAAACGTGAGGACAGAAAGGAACACTAAAACTTCAGAGGTAAAGACTCAGGGTGATGCATATCTGAAACCCAGCAGAAGACTTGTATGAGAAAGACCGAAACAATTCTTCATTGAAATGGAATGAAAGTGAAACATTAAGAAAGGAGAAAGATGCCCAACCACAGTCTGGACTGGGGAGTTCCCGGGATTGTACCAAATCTAAACCACTGGTTCTGGAAGCATTACTGCTAGAGGACACAGTAAAAGTGGAGGGGTGATAATATAATGATAATATAATAACATGTAATAATAAAATATAATAATAATATAATATATAATCTGCCAATGGGAAGTCTCTTCAGTTTCTGTGAAATAGCAGTTGAAGGAACCCAAGATTGTAAGTCCCTTGGAGAAGTTATGGGGGGGGATTATAGAGAGGAGTACCTTTAAATTCTGAGAGCTCTGTCTCCCAAATCCACTGACTCTATGTTCCATGGTACAATAGGCAGCACATGCTGCTCAGTAGAGCCTCATATGATTATATTTTCTCTTTGGCAACTGATGATCTCAGTGTTCAAGCTGCCTAGTAGAACAGGTATCATTTAGCATAGGATGCACAGGTCAACTTGATACCCATTATGATCTCCTGTTGGTTGAAAACCTATTCAATATTATGCTTCATCATATGTTTAATATGTATTATATTTATAAGAGAAGTCTGACATCATAATAGCTTAATGTCACTTAGGGACTGCAAAGGATAGATATTTCTTTTTTTTCCTTCTTTTTCTTCATTTTTTAACAATAAGTAATAATTTATGAGTACAAGCATCCTTCATGTAAAACCAATTGGCAAGCAGTTGTGCCCAAACCCACACAGCCCAAGGGTCCCACCATCCAGCTGGAGGGGCTTGTATGTACAATCAAGTTGATCAAATAAGCATCCAGACTATATTGCTGTAGTTTCACCATTCACCCCAATCGCAGCCCTTACATTCTACCACACCCTCTCTTCTGCAGATTGTTCCCTAGGCTTAGAAAAGGGGCACAGGTGGATGAGAGGTAAAACAGTCCACTCTCTCTGGAGCTGTTGACTTGGACTCTGGTCAATTCTGGCTGTTTCCTTTCATGGGCTGACAGTTTGTCCAGGAATAACCTTTCGATCCTACTAATGAAGAACAAGCAATTAGATATATAGGTATTTAAGCAGCACTAATAGTTATGGTAGGTTACTTTAGCATAGACACATGTTTGGATATGTTAATCCATGAATTACAATTTTCCCCCCTGTTAAATATGACAGGGTCTTACTGTGGCTTATAACATCTCCCAACCATTATAGGATGTAAGCTTGTGGTATCAGCCATGGGTTATTCCCTACAAGGAGAGAGCTAATAGACAATTAGATTGGGATATACCAGACATATGGCTGCCTCTGCTGCACAGTATTTCCAGGCAGGTTGAGGTGTAGCTGGTGCTGTATGGAGGAGTCTTTCTTACTCAAGAGGACCTATATTTGCTTTATTGGTTTAGTGGCCTTTGGTAACACTCTCTGTTTATTCCAAGGACTAACTGTACACTTGAAGTGCAGTCTCAATACATCTTTCCCATGCTTACATCAGGTCTTTGACAGCAGGCCTTATTGCCTCTCTTCTTGCAGGTATCCCAGTTTGTAGCAAGAACCTTACCTTTTTTTTGGGGGGGGGGGATGTTGGCTAGGGTTGGATCCCCTAGCCAACATCTCCTTGGTAGAATAATCCATTGCTGGATATCAGAGCTCTCTTGTATTAATATATTTTGCTTAAAGCAACGCTTAAGGAGACTTTAGTATTATATTTGGTTTCTGAATAGAGAACAGTCCTTTTCATAGTTCCTATTCTATTAGTCAATTAAAGAAGGCAGTTTTTTGGAGCTGGAGAGATGGCCTAGTGGTTGAGAGCACCGACTGCTCTTGCAGAGGACCCAGGTTCAATCCCCAGCACC
Organism: Rhizomys pruinosus; assembly: GCA_009823505.1. Taxonomy (NCBI): domain Eukaryota; kingdom Metazoa; phylum Chordata; class Mammalia; order Rodentia; family Spalacidae; genus Rhizomys; species Rhizomys pruinosus. The sequence goes on from VZQC01007495.1 coordinate 212,295, forward strand.
CACATAGTGGCTGAGAACCGTCTTTGACTCCAGTTCCAGGGGAATCCAACACCCTCTTCTGAACTCCGCGGCATTGCACGACGTGGGTGCACAAACCTGCATGCAGACAGTACATTCATATGGGTGCACAAACCTGCATGCAGACAGTACATTCATACACATAAAAAAAATTAAAAAAATTTAAAAAGAAGGCAGTTTTACCGGTTTTATAAGAGATACCCTATAACAGTGGCTCTAATTTACAGTTAGAGAATGACCCTCATCATCATCACTTCCTCCTTGTTCTATGAGGGAGGTAAGAAAGTCTCTTATTAAAACTTTGCAGCATCTAGAAGGTAAGTTTCATTAGGACTCATTATAACAGTTGTTACAAGTAAGATCGACAGAGGGTTTGATGCTGTAGCAGTCTGAGGTTTTTCTCTTCTCTTCTTTCTTTTTTTAAAAAATTTATTTTTTATTTATTTATTTATTTATTATTTATTATTTATTATATGTATGAATGTATGTGTCTGTGTAGGTTTGTGCACCCGTGTCTGCAATGCCGCAGAGGTCAGAAGCGGGTCTGGGATTCCCCTGGAACTGGAGTTCTCCTGGAATTGGAGTTACAGACGGTTCTCAGCGCCATGTGGGTGCTGGGGATCGAACCCGGGTCCTCTGCAAGAGCAGTCAGCGCTCTTAATTGCTGGGCCATCTCTCCAGCCCCAGAGGCTTTTCTTCCTTTCAATGTTCAGACAGGCCAACCTTTCTGCTGGCACTTCCTGGTACATCCGACAAATGGAAAGCTGTATCTTTTTTTTTCTCAGCCATTAAATTGGTGACATTTTGACCTGTAGGAACATACAAATCTTTTCCCATAGTTAGTTTTAAGATTTAAATTGCTAAGTTTTTGACAAAAGATTTCATATATATCGGTATCCCCCCTTTTTTATTGTTTTTATTTTTTGACCCATATGTCTCAAAAAAGGCAGTTGTAGTACACTACCTATAGGCAGGAATCAAGAGGCAGATTCATCAAATTCACTCAAGTGTTTTGATGACTGATGTCATTAACTTGGGAAGAAAACTTAATTCCTTAAGTTAAATCATCCTACACGTAAAAAAGAATGCTACAAGATGATAGTGTACAACAGAAAAATTATAGAGAACATTTGTATATGCCAATCCCAAAGTTATTGTTATAAAGATTTTAAGTAAAACAAGTGTGGACAACAACAAATTATATTTCCAATTAACTCAGATGCATTACCATTTTTATCAAAACCTTTAAACCAATGTTGTTTAATATACACATATTTACTTTTACTAAGTCCTAAAACACCAAATAACCTGTAGACAGAGTCTGGGCAAAATTGGATACTTGTTGAACTCACGTCAATTAAATATACATTAATTGAATATAGACCTGTGTCCCTCTCCCGCCCCCCCCACCCCTCCCTATTCAACATTTCATTCAGTTTTCTGATGCAGTCTTTCTGTTGTTGTTCTTTTAATATGCATCCCTCTCCACAAGAAATATTTACAACTGGGTTATTGGCGCTAGCATCCACAGATGAGGGATACCATTCATCGTTTGTTTTTCTGGGACTGTGTTACGTCCCCACTTAATATAATATCTTCTAGCTCCATCCATATACCTGCAAAGTTCATGATGTCTTTCTTTACTGCCGCATAGAACTCCATTGTGTGCATGTACCAGATTTTCTCTATCCACTCGTCAGTTGAGGGGCATTTGGGTTGGTTCCAGCTTTTTGCTATTGTGAACAGAGCTGCAATAAATATAGCTATGCATGTATTTCTGCAGTAAGATGAGTCTTGTGGGTATATACGCAGGAGTGGTATGACTGGGTCAGATGGCAAGCTCATTTTGAGACTTCTAAGCGTTCTCCACACTGCTTTCCATAGTGGCTGAATGAGTTTACATTCTCATCAGCAATGTATGAGTGTTCCCCTTTCCCCACAACCTCTCCAGCACTTGATATCGTTTGTTTTCTTGATCCTGGCCAGTCTGAGTGAGATGATATCTTAGAGTGGTCTTAATTTGCATTTCCCTAATTATTAGTGACATTGAATAGTTTTTAAGATGTTTCTCAGCCATCTCTAATTCCTCCTCTGTGAAGTCTCTAGTCAGCTAGATATTTCTAAAAATAGCAAGTATAGTGTTACAAAGTCACCTGAATTGGATTACTTTTTTTAAAGATTTGAAATTATGAATGTAATAAAGAAGAATGCATAATACCTAACTTTAATAATTACCATTATATATCATTTTATAATTGAATTTATCTACAGGAGTATATTATTAGTTTTCATCCAACTATGGAAACAAAATATATGTTCTTGAGAAATGTTAGTGTCAAATGAAAGGTTATCCTTTTCTGAGTAACTCGGAAAATCAGGCAGTCTTTACAGCATTGCACGATGGAAGATCTGCAAGTGGCTGTATTGAGGGAAGAGCTTTAGGGCAGGGTGAGTATGTACCTCATTAATGGTCTAATTGTTCCTCCCATCTTCTTAGCATGTCTTCAGGTGAATAAGCTTTCCTGTGGGGTAGAATCCTGGCCAGTTGATTGATAGGCCCAACTAGATTAATGCCTAATGGAAGAAACCAGAAATTTTGTTTTTGTCTTTTTGAGACAGGGTCTCCCAGCTGTCCTGGGACTCACTATGTAGACCAGGCTGGCCTTGAACTCACAGAGATCCACCTACCTCTGCCTCCTGAGTGCTAGGATTAAAGGCAAGTGCTACCATGCCCAAGGAGACCATAATTTTTTAAATGAATTAGCTGGAAGAGTCCTATATAAAGTGTCTCAGTACAGTTGTCAAGGTTGAGATAAAAAATGTACAGTTATGGAGGGGAAATAGAGGATGGATATGATAATAGTTCATTGTATGCATGCATAGAATTCTGAAAAATAAAGAAAAAATTAAAACTGTTTTTATATTAGGAAGGGAATTCTTTTTCTCCTTAGTATTCAGATCATGTGCCTTCTGTGTAATTTGTAAACAAATTGCTTCCTCTAGCAGGGTTTATTTTAGTGTATTAGAAGCAGTGTTAAAATATATCTGGTATTTGCATAGCTCTATAAATATAAAAAAGAAAGACTGAAAATATTTGTTGAGAACCTATGATGTACTAGGCTCTGAATATGTAGGCTGAATAAGAGATTTAAGAAGTTTCCCCATGGTCATATAATTGATGAATAGAGTCTGGAATTTAAGTCCTAACAAAACTGAAATGAATGAAATTAAATTCTTTTGTGGTTTTGGAGAGACTTGTGCACTTCTGCGTGATGGCAACATTACTTTCACTACATTCATGTAGGCACAGTAATCTTATTTTAACTGCAACTGGCCCATTTCCATTTCATACGTATTTTTCTGAGATTTCTCTGGCCTGTCTGATTTTCTCCATTCTTATATCAAAGGCTGCTGAGCTCTGCAGTCATTGTCTTCTGGATGGGAGGACCAGCACTGGCTCGTCTACTGTAGTGCAATATGCCTTCTTGCACCACAGCTCAGCTCTGGTTTCTCAGTTGCTTTGTGCAGTCTTGCAGTCCCTGCCAGAGGATGGAAGAGGTGTGTACCTTTGCCTGTGGCTGTCACAGCTGATTTGATTCCACATATGCTTTTGGCTTAGGAGGATAGACCAATTTGCCTTGGACATCCTCTCAACTTTCCTTTCCATCCTGACACTGTAGGAAAATGACAGATTAATCCACGAGTTCTTTCCATGTGATGTGACTAGGCTGAAATATGTGAATTTTTACTGAGAGAGAAGGCAAACATCTTCAGTTAGCCAATCACCACTCACTCGTTGAGTGTCTCTAAATATCTGTAGCAACTGTATTCTGCTTTTTCTTGTTCTGAATATTTACATGTGTTATTTTTTCTCCACAAACTCTCTATTAATTGGGTAATTTGTTTATAGCTTTTTGCTGTTTTGGTAATTCTGTGTTTATTAAGATAAATCATCAGAGTTCAAAGCTGAGAACTGGAAGCAGTTTTAGAGTTTATCTAACCCTCAAATTTAATTTATCCAGTACATGATTTAAATAATTTAGCAATCACAAATGTCAAATTCTTGTTTAGACAACTGAGGACAGTATAGACAACAAGAAATATCATATATGAATGTATTTTGAATGCACAGATATTAATTTTAGGTAGCCATGGGTGGACATCTATGGTCTGTATCACTTCCAAAAGTCAGATGTTGAAACTTAATGGCTGATCTGATGCTATCAAGAATGGATTCGTTACTCTGCTTATGTGCCTGCTTGAAGATGTGAGTACTCCTCTTTCTGCTCCAGCCACTTCTTGCCAACATGCCTCTCACCATGATGAACTCTGATCCCTCTGGAACCACAACCAGCAGGCAGCATACGACAAGGACAACCTTGCATAAAGAAGGCCCTGCCAGGCAATTATGTAAAGCTGTGAATTGAGCCTGATTTTCAGTTGAGACCCCCTCATGTTGGAGATGTTAAAGTGGTGAGACATCTGCCAAGGAGAGCTGCATAAAGGAAGTGCTACCAGCTCAAGAGAGAGATGGAGTTGTGTACAGTGAAACTGGAAGAGTTGAGCCATCTAAGCCCTTCGGAAGTAAAGTTCCAGTAGTTGGACATGGAGCTACTGCATTTAGTGTTTGCTCTGCTGGTTTTCTGTCTTGTTTTGGTCCCATATTTCCTCAGTATGTCCACTCTTCTCTTTTGAGTGGGAATGTATATTCAGTTCTATTGTTCATTGAAAGTACATAATTTATCTTTTGATTTTACAGGGGCTTTCAATTAAGAGATTGACTTGAGTATCAGAAGAGGCTTGGACTGTGGACTTTTAGGTAGTATATTGAGATTGGTAAAGACTATGAGGACTTTTGAAAGGGGACTAAATGTATTTTTCATTTGTATGCTCATGAGCCTATGAGGGCAGGGAGTGGAATGAAGCAGTTGGGATGAGAATATCCCCCATAGGCTCCAAGTATTTGGACATTTTGTCCTCATTTGGTGGAACTATTTGGGGAAGTTATAGGAGGTGTGGCTATGTTGGAGGAAACATGTCATTAGGGAGCAGGCTTCAGCATCCAGAAGTGGAATTGTTGGATTAAAGTAAACACACATATTTAGTGTTAAATTAATTTAACTTCTACTAATAATCAACAATATTTATTATCATTTTCCCAAAGTTTTGGCTGTTTGATGTGGGGAGGGAGGGTCAGGGATGTTAGATAACTGATTACATGTGAGAACAAGAAACATTTAATGTATTTCTAGCCATTTATATTCTTCTTTTGTTAGTTACTATGTCTGCTCATATCCTTTGGCTATTATATTTGGGGGTGATTCATTTAATTTATTTCTAAATGTTCTGTATAGACTTTATGCTATTCTTATTTTAGGTCTTATTCTTTCTGCTTTGTAACTGTTCCCTCAAGTATTAGGTGTCCTCATACAGGAGCCTCTCCATTGTAGTGCCCATTTCTCTCTATGAGTGTATGACATCTTTGTGGCATACTAGCTCCAGTAACAGGGGGCAAGGGAGGGTCTGTGTTGGTGGGTAGAATACACCAGTAGCTACTCTTCTGAAAATGAAATCCCCCTGCATTTCATGGGGGTTGCTAGTCACTTGGCACCCATGCCTTTCTTTTTTATTTTTTTAAACTATTATTTATGTTATTATGCTTAAGTTACTTGGAAAAAGACAACCAAGCAGTTCTGGCCCATTTCAGAAATTTTCCAATCAACACCAACTATGTGGTGACAAGTAACTAGGAATGGTGACATCTTCGGGTCAAGACCGACAAGGAAGAATGGGCTCTGGTGCTACAGTTCATCTCCAACAAGAATATGGCATAAGCCATGCTAACACTGAGACTTTAGCACCGGGCACAGATTCAGATTTCTTTTCTGAAGCTAGCAACTTGAGTGAAATAACTGGGTTTAAAAAAAGTTTAAAATGAAGCCCAAATAAGTTTAAAAACCATGCTCTTGACATATTCTCCACTCAAAATTTACATGAAACACACCTTTCACTCTAATACCCCCAATTTTTTTCCCCTCACATAGCCCACCATTTAGCTGCAGATAGACGCTTCTGCCTCAAGATATAAACACAGGGAAAACAGTTAACAGCATCTGCATATAATATTCTCTCTATGAACTGCTGTTGGATGGAAAACATAAGAAAAAAAAAAATCAAAGAAAGAAAGAGAGAGAAGTTCCAGGATCACACGACCTTCCTTATACTGTCTTCAGTTGCAAACTCGTAGATCCATCCTAGTTTGCTATTGCAGTTTTTGCAGCTCACATCTCGAACCCTGTAGCGGCCAGTAAGCATGACCCGATCTTGAACTTCACTGTACTGCAAGTTAACTACCTTGTTAAAAAGAAACGCTCTACCAGTGGCACATGTGAACCGAGTGAAGATGAGTTCTGAGCGGTTGGTCAGGATTGTACCACAGTTTGCACAAGAAAACAGACGGGCACCGCCAATATGATCAAAGAAAATTCTGCCCATTTTGATAGCAATTTGAAGTTCTAAACACCCTGAGTGCAGGTGAGGATCGCCCTGCCAGCAGGTCTCTGCTCAGCTGGGTTGAAGCCCCCATGCCTTTCTACTATAATGGCTCATGTGCCTCCTGTCATTGCTCCAGTCTAGGGAAAGATGCCTTTACTGCTGAGGCTGGTCACAGGGAGTTTGGAGAGGGATATGTTCTTGGGTTGCTTCTGTGAAAGGTGCAAACCTCACAGCCAGCTGCAGGGATGTTGTCCTCTCTGTGCTTGCTCTTCTTAGCTACAGCTTTCAGTGGAGTCATTTCCACCTTCCATGGCTGCGCCTCTCTTAACTATACTATTATTGGTGGTAGCTTCCCAATTCTCACTAATTCCTTTGTCTTGTGTGTCTCATGTATTTCTCATAAATTTGTCTAAGAATATCTCTTCTGTTTTTTTTTTCAGGGCCTTTAACAATTCCAATATATTTTTGTATTTTTGTTCCCAGAATTCTAGGCCCACGACCTAATTCTGGGGTAGTAAGTCCAGCCACCTGCTGCCTCTACAAATGGTACAGATAACAGAAGTGATGGTGAAGCAAGTCATTTATTTTTGGTTTGGCCAGATCAGAATGATAGCTAATCCAGAAAACTGTCTTCTTGTACTGACAACAGATTTAGGTTTATATTGGGGAAGAACAAAAGTGGGGAGCCAAGAGGCATGCATATGCATGTTGTAGGTCTGGTTGCTGGGAAGGGAAACTACAACTTCAAGAGAAGAGATGAGAGGGAGAAGGTGGATTCAGCCAGGACAAGGACTGATTGCTTCTCTAAATCTCCAATTTTAAAGGAGCCTCTGTTCCATTCTGTCAGTACCAAATACTTGCTGTCAGAGGCAGAAGATTGGAGCCTGGTTTAACCCCAGGAGTTGCCAAACTTCTTCTGTAAAGGGCCAAATAAATAGATGCATTTTGGATATATGTATCCTTTCAGAAACATTCCCCTGTGCATTATTAATGCAATGACTGCCAGAGATAATAAATTCAGATGAAGAGACCTGGCCACACTCTGGCCACCCCTACGGACAAAATAGAGGGGACTATGACCAGCAGGCCTAGTTTGTAGGCACCTGACCTTATGTAACACATGAAGAATCACTCCAAGTGGAGTTTGAGATCTCCCCAACCCAGCTGAAAGAACAAGATGGATTCTTCATCTGCCTGCTGTCCTGCTAGCTTCTCTCCTCTTTGATCTTTGGGCAACCATAAGGAGGCTCCAACATCAGTTTTCTCAGAGCCTTGGAAAGGAGAGCTTTCCTTCCATTTCTTTTGTATTTTTATTCCATGATTTGAAGACAGAGTCCAAGCCAAGTGATCTCACCGTGGAGCTCATGAGGACGTTAGAACTGATGACACTTGGCTGGACTGTCAGCATAAGAGCTGAGGAAAAGACTGCCGTTCATAGTCAGCTTTTCCTGTTGTGAGCCAGGGAGGTTTGGCGAGCTTAGTGATGCATGAAGTATTTCGGCTCTTCAGAGGCAAGGCTCTATGTTTGGAACAAATATTGCTATCTAATTTTGGTTCATACAGCCCACAAAGGATCACATTTGATACTATAGTGAAAAGCATTTCTCTTTTTGTCTAGCTTTAGGGCAAGAAGAAAGGGTATAAGTTTGATATTTGGATTGAGGTTTGGGTCTGTATTTTGCCACTTACAAAGTATGTGACCTTGAAAATCCTATTTAAACTCTATGTTTGATTTGATTCATCCTAAAATAGTAATAAGGATGGCAGTTCCAAAGGGTTGTCTTAAAGACTAAGTGAGATACTCTACAAAGAATTTATATGTAGAAAAGCATTATAAGAAGAGATTTTTAGCATGTGCATGGAGAATAGGAGCCCTGATACAAATAACTTATTGGTATAAATTGTTGTGGTTTGCTAGTTGAAATGCAGAGAGTGGATGGATGTAAATGAAACAGTACACCCTGCACATGTTAACTAGCAAGCCCATGCTATGCTTAGCAGGAAACTAAATGTTAATTTATTTCTGTTTAAATTTTATTGTTCCCAGGGGCTTTATTTCAACAGTGCATCTACTTTTAATCTTCTTACAATGATCAAGGAGGATAAATTAAGCCTTCATTCTATTGGGAATATTTAAATGAAAGATTCCATTTAAAAATGCCTCTGTATAAAACATAGCATTACCTGCCATAGGGATGAGGAAAGAGACCATGATGCACACCTCACCTGTTTATTTCACGGAGCCTCTTTTCATGCTTAAGTTTCTATCCAAAAGGAAGGAGCAGGGTATTCGTGTCAGAATGTGGTCTCTAGGCCTAGATGGCCTGATCTTGAATTCCAGGGATGCTAAGTATCAGCTCTACCACTTTGAATAAGCTACCTAATCTGTCTACCTCTCCATCCACACAACTGAACTAACAGTATTCGATACTTTCTCCCCTTTATTTGGATTGAATTCTTATGCATTTTACTTCATACATAACATGTCAGTCACTCTCAATCACCTTCATACCCCCTTCTCCACTGGCATTCTCCCACAGCCATCCTCTGAAATCCATACACCCTGTCATTTGTGTTAGGGCCTATTATGTCAAATTAATCTCCTCAGCCACTCCTCAGTACAAGTTCATCCACTGAGCTCTAGTCAGTCTATCTGGAGTCCCTCACTTTAAGAAGGCCAATTCTTCCTCACCCAAGAGTAATCAGCTGCCAACATTTCTTCAGCTAAGATTGGGGTCTTCTGCCCTTTTCTCTAGTTCCATGCTAGATTTTATCTGGTTGAGTTTGTCTTGAGCAGGGTCCCATGGGCTTGAAGGACTCTATTCCCATATGGTTTTGCACTACCTCCCTGGCTCTTAGAGTCTTTCCACCCCCTCTTCTGCAATGTTCCCTAAGCCCTGGGAGAGGGAAGCTGAATATAGGCAACATATCCATCTATGAATTGAATTGCCCAAGCCTAAGCAACACATCTACACCTAATGCAACCTGTATATCTAAGGCTCATGCAACCATGCACCATCGAACAAGGGGCCAAGAGGACACTAGTTAAACTCTTAATTCTCATGCATCAGTGTTCCAGGAACTCAAAAGGTCATGAATGGCCAAACTGAGGAGTTTAGGAGTCTACAGATTGTGGGTCCATGGACGGGGTGCCTAACAGTACTTCATACTTCTAAAGTTAATTTAAGAATTAAAGGTTACAGTTTGGGTGTGATGGTGCATGCCTGTGCTCTCAGTAATCAAGAAGCATGAGAAACAAGAGTTGGAAGCAACCCTAAGCTACCATTAGCAAGACTCAGTCTCAAAAACAAAACAAATAATTAATTTAAAAATTGAGGGTTTAGTGTACATAAAATACATACAGTAGTTTCTTTTGCATGCCTGCTGCACAGCACAGTAAGAGCTAACTAAATAGTAGCTATTATATTAGATATTATTGATAATACTGTGTTAAGCATGGCATTAAGGATCTATCTAGCTGTGCTAAAAGAGAAACAGTGAGAGAGTGGATTTTTGAAAAAAATAGTATACTCAATTATGTGAGGATACAGACTGGAGGCATGAAAACAGTGTGATCTGAGGATGTAGGAAAGAACAGACTTGGTTGACTTCCTATATTCCCACATGAAGGCTCTTGTGACTTTTATCCACACAATCAGAAATAAGTTCTGCAGCAGATAACTGCTGCATGTTCTCTGTTTTAGTTCTGACAGTGTCTACCTGGAGGTACTGTCAGCTCCTATGAGTTGAAAGTTCAGTTCCCTGCAATTCCCCTTGTCTTCAGATGCCCGTGAGTCTAGACATCTTGACCTTCTGAATGATTGGCTATGAATTGGGATTCCCATGACTAGTTACTCAAGTATGATTAATTTGCCAGAGTGGATCAGTAAAATTCAGGAAAATTCTTGCTAACATTTACTCATTTATCATAGAGGATACAGATGAGCCGCCAGAGACAGGAGATGCATCAGAGCAAGGCATGTGGGAGGGGCAGAGATGGAGCTTCCATGCCCTCCAAGGGTGTTCTGCCCTGTAACAACTTCCATGTGTGCAATGACCCAGAAGTCCCAACTTGAATTCAGTTCTTCTGAGTTTTATGGAGGCTTCCTCAGGAAGGCATGACTGATTACGTTAGTGGCCAGTGGTGATCCACAGTGATTAACTCAATCTTTAGTTCTTTCCTCCTCCTGGATATTGGAATGGAATTAGAAGTCCCAACCCTCTAATAACACTTTAGTCATCCTTGTAACCAGTCTGTATCCCTCCGCTGGATAACTACCAGTCATTTCACTAGCACATAAATGATATCCTTATAATTGGAAATTCTAAAATTTAGAAGCTTTTTGCTTGTAAGGAAATGGAGAAGACCAAATATATTCACAACATCACAGTGGGAAAAGGCTTGAATAATAAAGCTGCTGTTTAATTTTAAGAAAATTTTATCAACAGGCAGTCAAGGCCTGTTTTATTCTTTGCATTTTCTTTATTGCCTAAGAAAAGCCAAGCTGCTGGACAAGTGATGACCAGCAGAGAAGCCTGATTTAGGCCTTGAATCTGTCTTCCTTGAATCTGTTCCTTACAAGGTCTGATCCACCTATGTAATACATAACACCCCAGTAGTACAGCAAGGATTAAAGACCTGTGCTATGCTGTGTTGCTCTCATGAATTGATACAGTCTGCAGGAGTTAAGAACATGCTGTCTCAAAATATGCTAAATTGGTATATTGACTATTCTAAACTGAAATCTCTTGATGAACTGTGACTTCAGAAAGGCCCGTTCAGTTCATCTTTCTTACATGCAACCAACCTTACTGTCTCTCCTTTAGATCAGGGTACTCTCCCTGAACTGAAGCAAGGAAATAATCTTAATCTGATACTAGTAATTGGGGCTGCAGTAAACCAGAACAAAGAAACTTGTTAAGTCTCTCTTATCTTCTAATCACTCCAACATTCCCCCACCTGTCTTCTCTTAGTGACACCATTAGAATTTATGGTTCTAGTCCAGAGATCCATTTGTCCAGTCATTACTTCATATGATAATGATGATATGATAATGACAAGTACTTTTACAGCATTTAGAATACGGTATTGCACACTGACACTAAAAGGTTGCTCATTGCTTATCTGAATTTAAAACTTAACTGAACATCCTATGCTACAATTTTTACTTACCTCCTTTGTATTCCCCCTTGCCTCTACTTGCCTCCCCCCCCAAATTGGATTGGCCAGGATAAGTTTTATCATGGGGGTAGACCTGATTTTGGCTGGGTCATGTGAGAATATGTAATTTGGGCACACAAATATGATAAATTTGGTTGGAAACATGAAACACCATTGGCTTTGCTAAACTGAGATGATAGCTCTTGTTGAGATACTTCTTAGTTAGGCTAGAAACTTAATGGAAAGATCCTAGAGAAGAGATCAGTTCTTCATACATCCCTGGCTAAGTGAAAACCTATACACAAGCATGGAGGAATCCTGACAGACCTGGGAGAAGAAAGATTCCTAGAGGCTCTAATTGCAAATTTGAATACATTTCCTCTAACTACTGACGTGACAATCAGCAGAGGATAGAAACCTAATAGGCTCAAGATGTGTGAGTCCAACCTCAAATATTCACACAGGAGAACCCACTAATAAGCCAGGATAAAAATAAAAATTAAGATAAAATACATCCAGGGATAAAAGTAATGAGCATGGAAGCAGACAGCCTACACATTACCTAAAGCATCCAGTTTTCAATCCAAAATTATGAGATTTGCAGGGAAACATGTACATATCTATCATCTAATTAACATTTTAAGAAAAAGGTAGTAGGGCTGGAGAGATGGCCTAGCGGTTAAGAGCGCCGACCGCTCTTACAGAGGACCCGGGTTCGATCCCCAGCACCCACATGGCGGCCGAGAACCGTCTGAAACTCCAATTCCAGGAGAACTCCAGTTCCAGGGGAATCAGAAACCCTCTTCTGACCTCCGTGGCAATGCACGACATGGGTGCACAAACTTGCATGCAGACAATACATTCATACACATACAGAAATAAATAAAATTAATGAAAAAAAATTAAAAAAAAAGTTTAAAAAAAAAAAAATAAAAAAAAAAAGAAAAAGGTAGTAAAGCAAAACTGGCTCTAATTCTGTCCAAACAGTGGCAAACAGCTATTATAAATATTTTCAAAAAATAAAATTATTTTTAACTATTAAAATATACTGACATTAGTAACAAATGTGAAATATGAATAGAGATATAAGAACTAACAAAGGAACCATAGCCAAGAGAACATTGAAAATGTATCAGAATAAAAAAATCACCACATGGGTTCAACAGCACAGTTGAGATGGCAGAAAAAAAGTGATTTTTAAACATAAAAGTTGCCTTATATTAAGAACACGGAAATGAAATTGGATTGAAAGGCACAGCTTCAGAGTCCCATGGACCAATGTCAAATGTCTCCACATATCTGTGACTGGAGCTGCAGACACAGGGAAGAGAATTGTGCAAAAAAAGAACATTTGAAGAAACAGTGGCCCTAAACCCTTCACATTTGATTAGAACCTGTAATCTACAGATTCAAGATGCTCAGAAATCTCCAGATGTGGTAAACACAAAGGAAGATACATCACAATGGCTGAAGGTCAAAGACAATGACAAACTTATAACAAGAAGGAAAAAAATCCCCACTGCTTATCATTTATAGAGGAACAGCAATGTAACTCATAAACTCACACCTGACTTCTTACCAGAAAATGGTGGAGCCCAACCATTCAAAGGCAAAATGCAAATTATGTCATTTGAGAGTTCTATACCCAGAAAAACCTATGTTGCAAAATACCAAAATAGGGCTGGGCAGGTGGCTCAGTGCTGAAAGCCCTTGCTGCATAAGCCTCACAATCTAATTTCAGCTCCCTAGAATCCATGTAAAAAGCCAAAAGCCAGATGTAGTAGCTCACATGTCTATGATCCTTGCATTCCTGTGGAGATAGGAGGCAGAATCCCCAGAAACTCATGGGCCAGCTAGCCTCCTGTATGCAGAACATTCCCAAAGGAAGGGGAATTGAGTGTGCTTACCATATGAGAGATACAAAAGGGAGTCTTGAAGGTGGAAATAAGTGACAGGCAGCAGCCTGGATCCAACAGGCATGACAGCCCAGGAATGAGCCATTTGGGTCAATATCTCTTCACATTCTTTTGTTTATTTTACTATCTTTAAAAACATACTATTTATTTAAAGTGATAAGTGCTATATTTGGTTTGATATATATATATGATAAAAGTAGTATAAAAGATAAGGGGAAAAATGGGGTTATATTGGGTCAAATTTGCCATATTTTATTGGAATGGAGTCACTATACCTTGAAGTAGATTGTGATGCTAACAATGCATATTAATTCCTAGAAAAACTGCCAAGAAAACCCAAAATGAGCTAGAAAATCAACAATGAAATTAAAATACTACAATAGGAAATTAACAAAAGGGAAACAGAAAAACAGAAAAAAAACACACAGAATACATAGAAAATAAACAGTAAAATAACAGACCTAAGTCCAGGTATCTCAATTATGTGGAAAGATCAAGGTTGTCAGGTGAGGTGCATATTATTTATTCGTTTATCTGTTGATGGGCACAGGTTTACTTCGTCTTGGAGATTGTGAATACTTCTTCACTGAAAATGGAGGTACAGATGTCTTTGATATCCTGATTTTCTTTTCATATTTATTTTTCCTTCTGGTTTATCCAGAAGCAAGATAGCTGGATCATATGAATGGTGTGGTTTTAGATTTATGAGGAACCTCTAAACAGCATTACCAACAAGTGTGTGTTTCCTTTTGTTTAGACCAGGCATGATAGTACATACCTATCATTAGAGCACACAGAGCCTGAGGCATCTGTCCTGGCTGCATAGTGAGACTGGGTCCTAAAAAACAAAAAAGAGTTGTGTCCGCTTATTTGGTAACAGCCGCTCTCAGTGCAGTGAGCTGGAATCTCACTGTGGCTTTGGTTTGATTTTCTCTGCTGACTAAGAAATGTGGAATATTTTTTCAAATATTTGTTAGCTTTTGTACTTCTATCAAATAAGGGTTATCTCATGTGCCCATTTTAAGTTTTGTCACTGTTAAATTCTCGTTTCATTCTGAACCTTGTCCCTCTACTCTTGCATGTTCTTTTATAGTGCATAAGTGTCTTAAGGTAGATATAATCCTATTAACATTTGCATTTGTTTCTTGTGCTTCCAAGCCCTCTACTCAATGTCTAAAAGTGTATCTCCTGTTTTCTTTTAGTAGTTTCAAAATTTCAGGTTTTGATTCATTTTGAACTGATTTTTGTATAGGATAAAAGATAAAAATGTTCTTTCTCTAGATGTGGATATCTAATTCTCTTAGTATCACTTACTGGAGATGGTGTCCTTTCTCCAATGTATATTTTTGGCATCTTTGAGGCAGTCCAGTTGGTTGTGGATGTATAGAGTTATTTCTGGAATCTTTACCCATCACATTGGTTTCAGTATCTGTTTTTGTTCCAGTGCCACACTATCCTGGCAACTTAGACTTTGGTCTGACTTGCTATCAGATGTGATTTCTCCAGCTCTGTTCTTGTTGCTTGGGACTAATTTGGCTATTTGGGATCTTTCACATTCCTATCAGAATTTTATTACAACTTTCCAGTTCTGAAAAGGATACTGTTGACGTTTTGATGAAAACTGTGGCTATTTTTATACTGACAAATTAAAAATGTTTCTTGTTTGGGACTTTCTTTTGGGCATTAACTGGTATGCTGGAGAGTTCTACTTGGATAAACCATAGTGAATTTAAATGTAATATTTCCCAAATATTTTCTGTGGTCTCTCTAATAGGAAATGATTAACTCTGTCTGCTTGGCAAGCCATGCCAGCTTTTGATTAGGCATTGCCTTTGCTGCTTCTTTCAGCTCCGTGACCTGTTACCACCACCTCCTACATCCCAGAGTCTGTGCCCATCCATCTTTCTTCACTGTCATCATTCTTTTCTGAGTCCATATACTTTGTCTCCTGTTCTTTTGAAATAGCTTTTTGCTACTTTATTTCCTTTTGTAATTTTACCACATTAAAATCAGCTATACTCACTATAGTCAGAGGAGTTTTGAGAGATGGTCATGTCTCCTTTCCTTAGGTTGAGGTAAAATAAAAAATCCTTGCTATGGTCTGCAGGATCTGGATACCTGAACCTACCCAGACTTCCAGTCCCTCTTTGCCTGATTCCCCTGCTTTCACACTTCAGCCACAGTGGAATTTTATATCTCTGACTCTGTATGTTCTTTTTTTAAATT
The DNA here is from genome assembly GCA_009823505.1 of Rhizomys pruinosus. NCBI lineage: Eukaryota > Metazoa > Chordata > Mammalia > Rodentia > Spalacidae > Rhizomys > Rhizomys pruinosus. The sequence goes on from VZQC01007495.1 coordinate 228,111, forward strand.
TTTTTAAATTTTATTTTATTTATTTATGTGTATGAGTGTACTGTCTGTGTACAGGTCTGCGCACCTGTGTCGTGCAATGCCGCGGAGGTCAGAAGAGGGTCTCGGATTCCCCTGGAACTGGAGTTCTCCTGGAATTGGAGTTACAGACGGTTCTCAGCCGCCATGTGGGTGCTGGGGATTGAACCCGGGTCCTCTGCAAGAGCGGTCGGCGCTCTTAACCGCTAGGCCATCTCTCCAGCCCCCTATATGTTCTTTTGAAACCAACTGTTTTAGAATGAATTATCTTATATCTATAGCTCCCCTTCTACCCAATATACAATGCCTTTTATTTGTAATTTAAGAATATACTTGTGTAATAAGCCTTTTTTTTTAGCCACTAGATGACATCAGGTATTCTGGATATGAATTTATGTGGCATTTCACAATTGTTTGCTGTTCCCCATTAGATGGGAGTGTTGAAGGCTCGGGAACTGTCTATTTTACCACTATGTCCTAATCACCTAGCAGAAATGGGCCAGCAACCAGTAAATGTTTGTAAGTGGACAACCAATTTGATTTGTATGCAAATCATGTGATTCTTTGAGATTCATAGTGTAATTCCTAGCTTTACTACTTTCACTAATATTTCTATGACCTCCAATGAGGTTAAATGCTTCCATGTGTGCATTGCTAAAACCAAGCTGGGGATGAGAATTTCCTTACAGATATATGCGTTGCTCAGATATGTGACACATTCTTGACTTGGAGGGAAACAAAGCTTGAAAAGAAAATTATAGGCCCATGGGACCCTGGCATTGTTGAGGGAATTAGTCCCTGTCATTGAATTCCCTTGTAAATGAGGCTTTGAAGTAACATTTGTACTCAGGTACAATCCCATGATGTATACTTTGCCTTCTAGGATTTGGAACTCATTTATTCTCACAGGATATTAGAACATTTATATCAATTTGTGCTTCAATAATGCTTGTGATTCCATCCTGATAGAATATAATGAGGAAATTTAGTGTCAGTTTGTTGTGGCACAACATTAATGATAGCATCAATACCGAATTTACAATTTGGTGATTATTCCAAGAGTGTTCATTTATTTAATACTTCTCACCTCATTTAACTCTTATCCAACTATATGAAATAAGCACCATAATTAGCTCCAATTGCACATCAGGAAATGGGTTAAATAACTTGCCCAGTGTCATATGGGTATGACGCGAAGGAGCAATCTGAACAACCTATGGAGAAATAGTATACTTTAGAGAGTTTATACTATAGAGCAGTAAAGGATCAACCAGCCTCTTTCATGCCTGTTATTCCAACCCATTACCCCCTCTCAGGTTGGAACGCCTCTCTGTGTGCTCTGATCTCCTCAACTGTGGCCCTCCTCCTAACACCTATACCTTTTGGCTCCCAATAAGTGTATTTCAGGCTGAAAGTAGGAAACCCTGGCTCCAAGGAAGCCCAGCCATTCTAAAAATGGATTTCAGGCCCATTTAGAGGACTAACAGGTATTTAGGTGGGGTGTGGTTGAAGGTATAGCTTTCTACTAGGGAATGAAGAGAGATTAGGGGTTATGTTACTTTTTGAACCTCTGTGCCTAAGTACATAGCAGAGGCAACTTAGGGAATAAAAGCTTATTTTGGTTCATAATCAGAGGGGGTTCAGTCTATCATGGCAGAAGGAAGGACTTTGTCCACTGTGGCTGTTCATATGGTGCAGAGATAGTAGGCCAGAACCAGGAGTCAGCATAATCTTCCACAGCCCAGCATCCATGCCTTACTTCTATCAGCCATGCCTCATCTCCTAATGGCTCCATAATCTTCCTAAATACTCCCTCAAGCTGAGGACCAAACATTCACAATGTTAAGCCTGAAGGTAGATTCCAGATGTAAATCATGCATCCTCCTGGAACCCTCATGGCCATCTCATAGTGCAAAATGTATTTGATCTTCCTTCAAGAGTCCTCACCTCTCTATCAGCCCCAACACTATTCAAAATTCAAAGTCTCTTCTGAGATTCAAGGCAAACTCTTAACTCTGGGCCCATGTAAAATAATTAAAAAATTACATATGTCACATGCTTATGTATACAAACACATAAATATTCCCATTCCAAAAGGGAGGACTGAATCAAAGCAAAACTGAAACATTAAAGCCCATAGATCCATGTCCAGCACTGGGGGCACGTGGTGCCATGGTGTGAACTCCAAGGGGTTCAAGGAGCCCTGGTCCTGTCATTTGAAGCAGCATTCATGTCTGCCCTCTTGTGCTAACTTACTCATGCCTGAAGGTTTCCTTAGCAGAAATTCCACATTCCTGGGGTCTCTACTGCAACTTAGGCTTCAGGTTCTTACCTAACCTGCTCTGGATTGCCCTGAAGGAAACCAGGTCCTCCTATATATGTTTTTGTCTCATAGGCTTTTCTCTGGAACTTTGATGCAAGCCTGCATGACCCTATGAGCCTACAAAATAACAACAAATGAACAAGATTGGTACCTATTATCAGCTTGAGAAGTAGCTGGCTCCCCTTCTCCAGTAATCCATTCTGGAGAGTCCCTATTTTCAAACACTTTTTTGGTCTTTTTGAGACAGGCCTTGAACTCAAGATCTGTCTGCTTCTGCCGCTGAAGGCTGGAATTAAGGTGTGTGGCCACCAAGCTGGCTTCAAATATATATATATATATATTAAAAACTGCTTTCCTTTCAAAGGAGAGTGCATTCCTTTTGTTTTTGTACCCTGGAGCTTTCAGTGGGCAGGTGTCACTCTCAAGGTATTTTTCTTACTGTCTCAGCACAAAGTACAAAGGTTAATAGCAATAATGTCTTTAACAACTGCCTTTGCTTCTTCTGGTCTTGTTTCCTTTGTAACTTTTAACTAGCTTCAATCACACTGCATATTTACCTTTTTAAATATAGCACTTTGGTCCTCATTCTCACTCCAAATCCAGTTACAAGTAACCAGCAATGATTATACCATAACTTGGATGATATGCTATCTTGAAGTTTCCTCCATTAAATTCATTAGACCTTTACCTCAATTCAAAATTTCAGGATACAGGCAGTATGTAGACAAATTCTCTGCCAGACTGTAACGTGAATGAATGACTTCTATCTAGTCAAGTTTCGAATAGAATCCTTATTCCCATCTGAGATATTTTGAAGATTTTCTGCCTTCCCACAGAATGACCATTAAGCTATGCTACAGCATTCAAGGCCTTCCCTAGGCCATACCTCCAAACTCTTCCACATGCTTTCCACAAGTGAGCTTCAAAGGCCTAAGGACCAGATGATCAAATTTATCATGGCAATAATCTACTATCTGGGACCAACTTTCAATCTTATTTACTGTTGCTGTTGCAAAAATACCTGATAGAGAGAACTTAATGGAGAAAGATTTATTTTGGCTCACAGTTTCAAAGGAATCTTAGTCCAGGCTGCTCGAGAAGGCACAGTGGTAGGAAATCTATCCATGAAGGCAGTGAAAATGTATGTCAGAGTTGTTCCCATTGTACACAGCATGAAACAGAAAATAGATTAGAGCCTGGGGTAGGTATTACCTTCAAAGCCCTTTACTACCTGCTCTGTTAGCCAGGCTTTCTTCACCTCTTAAAGGTCCACAGCATTCTAAGCAGTGCACCAGAGAACAAATGCTCAAAACATGTCTCTGTGGGCGACATTCGAGGATCAAATCTTATCAGAGGTCTTAAGAATCTAATACCTCTGAGTTGAGGTGGGTGGAATCCTGCTTACTAAAAGCTGTGACCTTGGGAATGAGGAAAATGTTTCCCAGATCAAATATGGCCTATAAAGTTTGGAGCTGTTCAAAGAGTTTCTGCTATTTAAGTGAACTTGATTGAGATAAGAAGTATTAATAACTAAACAGATGAGAAACATATCCTTTCTATGACCCATGATTCCCACTTTAACTCCAGATTGTCAAATGGCATAAGACATGTGAAGGAAGGCCTGAAAATTGGCTGGTCTATTTGCCTTCCAGCCTATCTTGGTGGGCTGGACAGTTTAGTTGAGTCTACATATTTATAATAAAGACATAATATTATTTGAATCTGGAGTGCTCTAGGTCTACCTGCCCTGGTTTCTATAGGCATTAATGATTAACAATCTGGCAGGTTAGGCCATATAAAAATCTCAGCCTTGAAATAAAAGGTGGCGAATAGGCAAGTTATTCCTAAATAATCTTATATAATCATAGGAGACTTGAGAGAGTTCTTTGGAGGATTTCACTTTTACAGCACTTACATGTCTAGAGTTATTGCTAAAGTTAACATTTTTTTCCTGAGGCAGTAGTTAATTTATTTCAAAATAGTTTATATCAACTGGGAATAAAGTGAGAAAATACAACCCATGCATTACCTTTAATACAGAAGACTGTGAATGAATAAGTATGAAATCTTATTTTTACTTAGCTTTATATAGCCCAGATATAATTTCCATGAGACTCAAAGTACTTCCAGTGTAATTTCCTGGCACTGAATTATCTTAAATTAGTGATAATCATACCCTTTAAAAGATATCTAGAGGACAGTCAAATGTTCTTCAACTTATCATATTAAAAATTGTAAGAGCCAGAGTTTAGGGAGGACTAGTAAAAGAGTGTCTTCTGGACATGACAGGACCACTGTTCTCATGAAGCCAGAACAGCTGTGGTTGTTTGCACAAGATCTGCAGAAGATCAAGCAAGTCCACATCAGAGCATGGAGGGGAAAGGATACACAAACCCACATCCCTAACTGAGGAAGTATTTATATTCAAAGCTTAAGGGGAAATAAGAGAGTCATTTATTTTAAGGGTATATAGTTCCTGTGTAGGCTGAGCTCTAGTGAGTGGGCCCACAGTCATAAGTACACATTAGATTCACTGGGCTATAAAAAAAAGAAAGGACACAAATTTGGAAGGAGGTGGGTGTAGGGGTAATGATCCTGGGAAGAGTTATGGAAAGAGTGAGGGGACAGAAATGATCAAAATATGTCGTATGCATGTATAACATTCTCAAAGAATTAATAAAAACATATTTTTAATTGAAATTTTGTGTATTTTATACAACATTTTTTAAGCAAATTTAGAACTATTCCCCTTTCCTTGCCCCCCACCCTGCCAGAGCTCATGCATTCTGCCATACATGTCTTATATCTTTTTCTCAGTCTTTTAAAAAAAATTTCAATGCAGAAGATTACTGTTTGGGGCAGAAGTTTACTGTTTCAGTTGACTCTTTGATTCAGCATTTGTTGTTGTTCTTCCTTCCATTTTAATTTTATATTGTTTCAATTTATATCATTCCAAGATATGAATATATACATGTCACACATGTACCAAAACTATAACAACTGAAAATAAAGTATAGGATAATTCCAAAACATGTTTAGGGATTCAGATTTTGACAGTAAAGTTGTATGCAGGTAAAGAAAAAAAAATTACATTCCTACATTACATGCCAAGTTGATGAGTAACATCAGGTATTATGTTTACTAAAAAAGAAAGAAAGAAAAAAAGAAGTATTCAGTTTGTCTTACAAATAGATGCTAGGACCCACAAAAGAGGGACACCATACATAGTTTTTTTTTTTATGCGACTGTGTTACTTCACTTAGCATAACGACTTCTAGTTACATCCATTTACCTGCAAATTTCATGATGTCATCTTTCTTTACAACTGCATAGAACTCCATTGTGTAGATGTACCACATTTTCTAATCCACTAGTCCCTTCAGGGACACTTGGGTTGCTTCTAACTCTTTGCTATTGTGAAGAGAGCTGCAATAAACATAGCTGTCATGTATCTCTGCAATAGGATGACTCTTGTGAGTATATACCCAGGAGTGGTATGACTGAGTCAGGTGACAGGCTCATTTTGAGTCTTTTTTTTTTTTGTCTTTTTGAGACAGGGTCTCTCTTTAGTCTCAGCTGTCTGGAGCTTGGTATGTAGTCCAGGAGGGCCTTGATCTCAGAGATTCACCTGCCTCTGCCTCCCAAGTGCTAGACATTTTTATTCTTTTAAGAGTTCTCTACACTACTTTCCTGCACCGTCCAGCGGCACGAATCATCGGAGGCGGACTGGGAATTAATCACTCAGTCAACTTGTTCTTTGTAGTTTCTTTTAATGGTACCATTTACTTCTTAACTTTTACAATTCTTAATGCTACTAACAATTGCTAGCAATTACTAACGCTACTAACAACTAATGCTACTAACTACTAATGTTACTAACCACAACAGCTTAGAAACCAAGAATATTTATACCAGTAGTGAGCCAATCAGCAGACAGATTATATAACAGTAGTGGACCAATCAATAGATAAGTTTTGCATCTATAGATACAATTTCTTATGTAAGATATTATGTTCATGAAGTTGACAAGGTAACATAACATATCATCTTAAAAGGGGGCTGGAGAGATGGCCTAGCGGTTAAGAGTGCAGACTGCTCTTGCAGATGACTCGGGTTCGATCCCCAGCACCCACATGGTGGCCGAGAACCGTCTGAAACTCCAATTCTAGGAGAACTCCAGTTCCAGGGGAATCCAACACCCTCTTCTGACCTCCACGGCATTGCACGACACGGGTGCACAGACTTGCATGCAGACAGTACATTCATACACATACAGAAATAATAAAAAAAAAAGTTTAAAAAAGTTACTGAAGCATGCACACTGTGCTCTTCAGCCAGTGCCTTTGGCCACAGACCAAACGCCATGGCTACAGACCAAGCCCCATTTCTCTTCATTCTGTCACTTCAGGCACTCTTTGTCTCCCACACTTTCCATATGGGTTGCACAAGTTTACATTCCCACCAGCAGTGGATGAGTGTTCCCTTTTCCCCACAACTTCTCCAGCATTTGGTATCCTTTGTTTTCTAGATAATAGCCAGTCTTACCAGAGTAAGATAAAATCTCAAAGTGGTTTTAATTTCTATTTCCTTAATTATTAGCAACATTGACCACTTTTTAAGATGTTTCTCAGCCATCTCTAATTCCTCACTTGTGAAGTCTCTGTTCAGCTCTTTACACCATCTTTTGAGTGGGTCATTTGTTTTCTTAGTTCTTTGTTTTTTTTACAGTAGTTTATATATTCTGGAAGTTAATGAATCAGCAGTGAGGGTTTCCTCCTACTCTGTGGGTATTCTCTTCACTTCATGATTGTTTCTTTCCCTGTACCTTGTCTCAAAAATACAAAAAAGAAAAAGCTTTTGAGTTCAATGACATGTCAATTGTCAATCTTATTTGCTGCACAGTTGTTGTCTGATTTAGAAAGTCTTCTCCTATGCCTATGTGTTGTAGGTTGTTGCCAATGTTTTCTTCTAGCACCTTCAGAGTTTTGGGTTTCATGTTGAGGTATTTGATCCATTTGGAGTTGATTTTTGTACAGGGTGAGTGGTAGAGGTTTAATTTTATTCTTCTGCATGTGGTGACTCAGTTTTGTCAACACCTTTTGCTGAAGATGCTGTCTTTTCTCCATTGAGTATTCTTGGCCCCACCGTCAAATATGAGGTGGCTGAAATTGTTTGTGCTCAAGATTTGATCTTCAGTTTTGTTCCATTGGTCTATAGGTCTGTTTCTGTGCCAGTATCAGCTGTTTTTATGACTATAGGCTTGTAGTATTATTTGAAGTCTGGTATAGAGATCCCTCCTGTATTGCTCTTTTCGATCAGTGTTGCTTTGGCTATTCAGGGTCTTTTTTTTTTTTCTACATGAAATTAAGGATTTTTTTTCCAAGCCTGTGAAGAAACTCCTGGGGATTTTAACTGAGATTGCATTGAATCTGTATATTAATTTTGGTATAATGGACATTTTTACTATATTAATTTTTCCAGACCATGAGCATGGGAGGACTTTCCATCTTCTGATGTCTTCTTCAATCTCCTTCTTCAGGGGTTTAAAATTTTTGTTGTAGAGGTTCTTGGTGTCTTTGGGTAGATTTGTTCTTAGTCATTTTTATTGTTTTTGAGATTGTGAGTGGGAAGGTCTCTTTGTATTCCTTCTTCAGGTGCTTGTTGATATAAAGAAAGGCTACTGATTTTTTTAGGTTAATTTTGTATCCTGCCACTTTCCTGAAACTCTTATTCATTTCTAGGAGTTTTCTGGTGGAGGTTTTAGCATCCCTTAGGTAAACTGTTATGTCATCTGCAAAAAGGGATAGTTTGACATCCTCTTTTCCAATTAGTACTCCTTTAACATCTGCAAAAAGGGATAGTTTGATGTCCTCTTTTCCAGTTAGTACTCCTTTAGCATCCTTTTCTTCTATTATTGCTCTAGCGAGCATTGCCAACACTATATTGAAAAGGAGTGGGGATAGGGGGCAGCCTTACCAGGTTCCTGACTTTAAGGGGAATGCTTCTAATTTTTCCCCATTTAGAATAATGTTGGCTGCAGATGTGCTGTATATGACTTTAATTATATTGAGAAATATTCCTTCCAGTCCAATTCCATCTAGGACTTTAAACGTGAAAGCATGTTGAATTTTAATTAATTAATTAATTAATTAATTAATTGGTATTTTCAAGAGAGGGTCTCCCTGTAGCCACAGCTGTCCTGGAACTCACTCTGTAGACCAGGCTGGCCTAGAACTCACAAAGATCCACCTGCCTCTGCCTCCTGAGTGAGTGCTAGGATTAAAGGCATTGCACCACCATGCTTGGTGGCATGTTGAATTCTGTCAAAGGCCTTTTCCATATCAATTGAGATGACCATGTGGTTTTTATCTTTCCATCCGTTTATGTGCTTTATGACATTATTGATTTACATATGTTGAACCATCCCTGCATCTCTTGTATGAATCCAACTTGGTCATGATGGATAATCTTTTTGATGTGTACCTGTATGTGATTTGCAAGTATTTTGTTGAGAATTTTTGCATCTATTTTCTTTTTTTCCATCTATGTTCATTAATGAGATGGGTCTATATTTTTCTTTTTTGGCTGTGTCTTTCCCTGGTTTTGGTATTAGAATGATGCTGGCTTCATAGACGGAATTTGGGAGATTTCCTTCTGTTCCTATCCTTTACAATAATTTAAGTAATAATGGTTGTATCTCCTCTTTAAATGTCTTCTAGAATTCTGCCCCGAATCCATTTGGGCCTGGTTTTTTGTTGTTATTGTTGTTGTTGGGAGATTTTTTAGTACAGTTTTAATTTCCTCATATATTATGGTCTATTTAAACTGTTGATCTTTTCTTGGTTAAGCTTTCGTGATTTCTATGATTTCAGATATTCATCCATTTCTCTTAGGTTTATAAATTTAATACAGTATAGGGTTTTAAAGTTTTCCCATATGATTGTCTTGATATTTTCATTATCTGTTTGTTGTGATGTTTTCCTTTTAATCTTTAATTTTATTGATTTGGAGTTGCTCTTTTTTTCTTTCGTTCAACTGGGCTAGAGGTTTTCTCCTGTCCTTTCCTGTTGACCAGATGTTCAATTTCCTTTTTCATTTCAGCCTGAGATTTCTTCAGTATTTCTAGAGTTTGTCATTCTCTCCCTGTAGTTCTTAGATTTGTTTGTCTGTGTGTTCTTTATATTCCTTGATTTCTTTGAGTATGTCTATGATAGCTCTTTTAAGAACTGTGTCCTCAGTTACCTCCAGGGAGTTCTCATTGTAAGGGTCTTCTATAGTACTGGTAGAATTTGGTGGGGATTTATTATTTGGTTTTCCTATATTATTGTGGTTTTTTTTTTTCATTGTACTTTTGGCATGTGGATTTGTTTGGTTGTTTCTATTTTGTTATGAAACTCAAGTGTTTCTTAGTTGCATTGAAGGATGATTTTGCTTGTTTTCTCAGGGGCTTTCGTTGTCTTCTTATTAGTTATGAAGGGCTTCAGATTTTCACTTTTGGTTTTGTATTGGAAGGACCATCTAGCTCTCACCCATCTGATCTGGAGCTTCTCCAGGTACCCAGATGGGTAGCAATCAGGCAGACTTGACCCTTGTACTACATGATGTGAGTCTGCCAGTTCCCCTGGCCTGGCTGTAGGTGTCTGCAGTGGCCTTCAGTGGCCAGGCCACATTGCTCTGTGATCAAGGTCCACCTGGTTCCACTTGCTTGTGTGGGACGGCCTCAGCTGGGCTACTCACCTGGGTGCTCTGTGGTCTCAGAGGTCCACCTGGTACAGCTTGTCTGTATTGGCTTTCCTGAGCACAGTCACTCCAGTGAGTGGTCACAGACCTCCACCTGGTTCAGCTTGCCTGCATGGGCCTGCCTAGGCTGGGCTGCTCTGCCTGGTCTGTTGGGAGCAGGAGCTGGAGCCACTGGGTGTTGTGCCAGATCTACCCCACTCCAGGACACTGCCACTGAGGAGCCTAAAATGTATTTTTTAAAGAAAGAGATGGCTAGTAGGTGACAGGGAGAAATGTCTAAAATCAGGGTATATAAAAGAAGGTGCCCAAGAGAAGTGGGGCCATAGGAGACTGGCAGTATCAAGGGAGAAATGGGGATAATTTAAATGGAGATTACATAGAGAATATATGGAGGGAGTGCTAGACAAGTAATGGGAGAGAGGAGAGATACATAATGCCTAGCTAGGGTAAAAGTCCTGAGATAAGCATACTAGTCTAACAATCTACTGATAAATTACACATGCAATATGTCTACATGAGCCCATGTGCAATGATGAAGGCTACAGAACAAAAAACAGAACCAGACAGGAGAAACCTTCCTTTGAATTGTTGACAAGGGTAGTCAAAGAGACTCCCAAAATTACAGAGGCTGTTGCCACAGCCCTTGATTGCCTCCCAGAAACTGAAGTTAAGGCCTTATTGCTGAAGACAGGACATACTTTGGAGATCAGATTGGACATACATTGGAGCTGGAACTAACCTGGAAGCCACCTACACAGAAGGCTAGCTCTCATAGCTTTAGAAAGCACTATGGAAGATGCTAGGCGAGAACATCAATCAATAAGTCGAAATATCCATTTCAATGACCAGCACAGTATAAGAAATTGGTGCAATAGTGGCACTTTTATCTTGGGTTAAATCAATGGCTAACTAATTGGATCTAAAGCCCACTCAGTGGGAGGAAACACATGTGTAGTATTGTAAACACAGCCAGATGCACACAACTGGAGAGGCCACAGATCTTAGAGAAATTTCCAAGGTTGACACATCCCTAGGTTAAGATAACATTTTACTAACTATGAAAGAGGAATTCTTATATTTTCAGAGAATTATCACAGACACCACTCAAGCAATGAAGCTTCTTTTCCACCAGATGAAGAATAGTGCAGAGTCCCTTCTGTAGGATAGGGATTCTGGATAGGCTGACTAGAGCTCAGGGTATGAGCTGGCACTAAGGAGTGGGTGGGGAGAGTAGTTTGGTGCAATGGACCCTAGCACAAATGACAGAATGTGTAAACTCTGGGCAGCAAGGGTGGTGCTGAAGGAGTGTGTCAATGGAGAAGGGTGATATTTAAGAGTGATTAAAAAATTATGAAAATCATAAAAATTCACTAACAATTTATAATTAAAAGAAGTTATAAAAAGATGGGAAAAGCATGTGTAAAAGTTTAATCAAGGAGCACCAAATTACAGTTAGCAATAAAACTATTCATAACATAATGTCTATTGTAATAATTATATTCTATGAATTTAAAAAAGCTATAAGGATGGTTTTTAAAAGTTTTCACCATAAGGATATGATTAATATTTCAGGAGATAAGTACGTGTTTAACCTAATTTTAATATTACTCAATATATATATATATATTACATGGAAACTCAATATCTATAACTTTTTTGTATTAGTTAAAAGAATTGATTAAAATAGAAGTTAAAAGCCAGTTTTACCCTACAGGTCTAAGTTACAGTTGCGTTAAGAAAATGATTGCTTGTGGTCTTTGCATTTTTATCAATTGAAACTCCTAAGGTGAATTCTTTAATGTATTTGTAAAATGTAATTTTCAATGATATAAAGCCATAATTCTCAGACAAGAACAAAGGAGATATGAACCATTGATTGTTCTAAATAATTACCCAATGAAGAAGGCCAGATATTAATTATGGTTCAAATATTATTTAAGAAGTTAGGACATTTATAGGCAATGTAATAATTGCAGTTTGGATATGATTTGCTTTTTGAATTAGTTGTACAACTGTTTAATGTACAGTAGGTCATAAATCTTTGGGGGTTTTCTGTCTTACCAAACATAATCCATAAGCTAAATAAATTCACAAGACTAGAATATTTAATCAGTAGCAATAGAAAATTCCCATTATATAATTCTTAGGGGTATTAGCTGCATGCAACTCTGAAGGTATGCATCATACCCTTTTCTAACACAGCCATCTGAGGACCTGTGCCATGCCTTTGCTCATTCTGTAGTCATCCCCCTATCCCTCTGGGACCCTAAGAATGACATCTGAGGACATTTGCTGACCTCCTTCTAAACCTATAGACAGCCATCCCTTCCCTTTCTCAGGAATCTTAATCCCACTATCTGAGGACCTGTGCTAGGTGCCTGCCCATGGTGCCCCACTATTAACTTCCACCTCTGTTTCTCCCTAGCACTCTAGATACAGCTTCTGAGGAAGTGCAGGGAGAACTTGCCTGTGGTTCATAGTACCTGCTCATGAAGTCACTAGCTGAACTAGGGCCACCTCTGTTACCTCAAACACTAATCAGCATTGAGTGGCCACAAGACTGAACTTCAAACAGAAACAGAAACCTGTAAAGCTGGGGTATGAGCAAAGAGAGATCCAAATGCCCAGTCAACAAGATGGGCTAGACATCCACACAAATACACAACCAGTGACTTAACCAGTCGGCCAAGTCCCATCACCAAAACACAAATACAAAAAACCAAGACAGGGGCTGGAGAGATAGCCTAGCAGTTAAGAGTGCCGACTGCTTTTGCAGAGGACCTGGGTTCGATCCCCAGCACCCACATGGCAGCTGAGAACCATCTGTAACTCCAATTCCAGGAGAACTCCAGTTCCAGGGGAATCTGAGACCCTCTTCTGACCTCCACAGCATTGTACGACATGGGTGCACAAACCTACATGCAGACAGTACATTTATACACTTACAAAAATAAATAAAATTTAAAAAAAATTAAAAAAAGAAAAACCAAGACAATATGTCTCCTAGAAAAATGGTCCCTGATGAGATCAACCTAGATGACCCTGAACAATGAACCCAAAATAACAATGTACTCATTCTTTCCTAGCACAGTCTTAGTTTTCTTACATTTGCCTCTCTGACATTTATACTGAAAACCATTGCATGCAAATCATGTTAAAAATTTTCAAATGATTATTTTATTGTTCCATGACTTTTATTTAATATTTTCCCTTCTCTCTATTTAAAATATCACCTCGTCATGTGCTAAATTGCCACCTTCCTACTTCCTATTTGTGTGTTTATACATTTCTAAAAAATACACTATTTCAATGACTACATCTTTCTTACAAATTTTATTATTTGGTAGGGAGTTAATTTTTTAAACTAACAAAAGTACTACTGTGTATCACCTGAAGACTTAAGATTCTATTCTTGTATTCCATAAAACATTTTGATAGATTTTTAATTGGGATTACATTGGTTTTATGTGTTATTTGGGTCTGAAACATTGAGTCTTTCCTTCAGTTAACANTGACAACTTAAAAGTTGTAAACTTAAAAGACAGAAATCTGAAGTTAGATTTGAATTGGAAGATGGCTTACAGAAAGGTCCAGTTCTTCTGTTCTTCCTCCTCTCCTCTTGTTATGAGCCAGAAGGTAGAATTAATGGGTATGCATCCTAAACAAAGGGATATCTTTTATTTTTTTTGAGACAGGTCTCCCTGTAGTGCCAGCTGTCCTGGAACTTGCTTTGTAGACCAGGCTGGCCTTGAACTCACAGAGACCCGCCTACCTCTGCCTCCCAAGTGCTAGGATTAAAGGCATGTGCCACCACACCTGGCTATTCACTTATTTTTTAAGACTTCTCCTTAAAATGCTTTTCAGGAGTTTGTTCAATGGTGGCATCTCTCAGGCTACTGATATTCTTACAACTACTGCTTCTAGTTACATTTACTTCTATAAAGGGAAGATTTACCGATTGGAGCAGGGATCTGCTGCGGGCGTTCTCATCCCACAGGCTTATTCCTTGAAAAGCCTGGTAGACTCTAGGCTTTGTCGTAATGGGTAAGTGCTTTTGGATGTTGCTAAATGAGAATGAGTTTACAGGCAGAGTTGGGGGTAGATGTGTACTTGAATGTGTTTCACTTCTGGGAAGGGCTGGGTCAGGTTCTGACTTCCATGATTGATTTTAGCCAAGCACATCTTTGCTTGTTTTAGATTTAAAAAAATCTTTAAAATTTTATCTGGAGGCAGGAGCTACAGCAAGCTGTTCTGGACACACTGGCAAGTGAAGGCTGCCTGCCCCAGCTGCCACAGACTGTCAGGTAGTTACATCCTCTAAATGCTGCCCTAACCTCATCTGTTCTTTCCAGTTTTAAGCTTAGAGCTTCGCTGATAGGAAGGGCTCCCACCCTGCTAAAGCCTTCTACTGTGCTTGAAGCTTGGTCTTTTCTGTTCTTATCATTGCTACACTCAATTCTGCTTTTGGCCTTTCAGAAAGCCATCAACATATCTGCTCAAACACTTCTTACATTTACTACTGCAATGGTTCATCTTTATTAATATGGATTTATAGTCTTTTAACTGAAAATTTTATGTGTGTGTGGGTATGCATAACCATGTCTCCTAAAGCATAAATTTGGAATTGAATAAATACTGTATTTTCACACATACTTCTCTTCCAACATAAAGTGAGTTTTGTATATTCTATATGTAACTGGCTACTTATTTGATTTTTTGGGAGGAGGGGAATGGTCCCATCTAGTCCAGACTGGTCTCAAATTGGTCTGTATTATGTAACTGATGATGGCCTTCAACTCCTGATCCTTCTGTCTCTCCATTTTGTTCATTACAGCAGCTTTATGTGCTGCTGAAGATGGAACCCAGGGCCAGGGCTTTGTGTAGCTAAACAAGCCCTATACCATCTAGAGTACATCCCCACAATGCTGAAGATGGAACCAGGGCCAGGGCTTTGTGTAGCTAGACAAGCCCTATACCATCTAGAGTACATCCCCACAATGCTGAAGATAGAACCCAGAGCCAGGGCTTTGTGTAGCTAGGCAAGCCCTATACCATCTAGAGTACATCCCCACAATGTTGAAGATGGAACCCAGGCCAGGGCTTTGTGTAGCTAGGCAAGCCCTATACCATCTAGAGTACATCCCCACAATGCTGAAGATGGAACCCAGGCCAGGGCTTTGTGTAGCTAGGCAAGCCCTATACCATCTAGAGTACATCCCCACAATGCTGAAGATAGAACCCAGGGCCAGGGCTTTGTGTATCTAGACAAGCCATGTACCTTCTAGAGTACATCCCCACAATGCTGAAGATGGAACCCAGGGCTAGGGTTTTGTGTATCTAGACAAGCCCTATACCATCTAGAGTACATCCCCACAATGCTGAAGATAGAACCCAGGGCCAGGGCTTTGTGTATCTAGACAAGCCGTGTACCATCTAGAGTACATCCCCACAATGCTGAAGATGGAACCCAGGGCCAGGGCTTTGTATAGCTAGGCAAGCCCTATACCATCTAGAGTACATCCCCACAATGCCTGTTTCCTTTTATCTGATGAAGTTATCGGTTTACTTTTTGTGGTTAAGGAGGTGCTTTTCATTAACTTTGTTGTCTCCAGATATTTCCTCTTTTAGGACAATTTTTTTCATAATTCATTCAGGCCTATGTATTCTGTATCCCCCTGACATTTTAGGGGAATGTATACAGTGGATGAAGTATCTGAAACTCTTCCAAAAGCACACATGTGAAGTCATGAGCATTTATCTAAAAATAAAATTTCCAAAATGTACTAATTGATTGTTAGGAGATTTGAATGTGGCAAAGTACTGCTGTATTCACTATATGATTTCATATATATGAATCTGAATGAAGAAAGACATATATGACCTAGGCTGGTGACAGTCAGAGTAGTGGTTATCACTGGAGTGGATTTTTTAATGAGAAGATGTCTCATGTGAGAACTGTTCTATGTCCTGGTCTATGTGGTACTTACCTATGTTGTGAACATAAGGTAGGAACTGATCTAGCTAGGTGGTTAAGGGAGGCCTTTTCATTAACTTATTGTCTCCAGACTTCTTTTTTAGGAACATTTTTTTTCAAACATAAAAATTGTGCCTCAAATAAAAGAAATAAACTTTAAAAGAATGGAATGCTCATGATGTCATCTTTCTTTACCACTGCATAGAACTCCATTGTATAGATGTACCACATTTTTGTTATCCAGTCATCAGTTAAGGGTAATTTGGGTTAGTTCCAGCTCTTTGCTATCGTGAAGAGAGCTGCAATAAACATAGCTGTGCATGTATATTTGCAGTAAGATTCATCTTATGGGTACATACCCAGGAGTGGTATGGCTGGGTCAGGTGGTAGGAACATTTTGAGTTTTTTAAGAGTTCTCCACACTGCTTTTTATAGTGGTTATACCAGTTTACATCCCCACCAACAGTGGAGGAGTATTCCCCTTTCCTCAAAACCTCTCCAGCATTTGGTGTCTTTTGTTTTCTTGATCTTGGCTAGTCTTATTGGAGTGAGGTGATACCTTAGTGTGGTTTTAAGTTGCATTTCCTTAATTATTAATGATCTTAATTATTAATGATGTTGAACACTTTTTAAGATGTTTCTCAGCCAATTTTTTTTTTTCTTGGTTAAGTCAATTTATTAAAACAGTTGACTCAAGCATCTGCAATAGTGACTTCAACCTCTACTCCTGGCTCAGTGCTGATGGAAGTAATCTGCTTGACAATCTCAGAAGGACAGTGAAGGTCAATGAGTTGCTTATGGATTCTCATCTGGAAGCAGTCCCATGTCTTGGAACCTTCACCACAAGGTGTTTTTCTTGTAGTGATTCTCAAGGTCTTGGTGGGCATGTGAACAGGGCCTTTCACTTTCAGGTTCTTTTCCTTCACTCCTCTGATCAAGTGGCCACACACCTTCTCCAAAGACTTCACGTTGCTGCTGGTCAGAATGACCGGAATTCAGTGAATCGCCACCTCTGATTCCATGGGGATCATCCCAGTATCTTTAAATACCATGGCTGTGGCTTGGCTTCCTGACCAACTTGTTCCTCTACAGGAATGGAATGGATGATAACAGGCTCCTTGGCAGCCACAGCTGCATCTCTCTCAGCCATCTTTACTTCCTTACTGGTGAAGTCTCTGTTCATCTCTTTACTCTATCTTTTGAGTAGGTCATTTATTTTCTTCTCTGTTTTTATATTCTGGATGTTAATGTTTTCTTCTTTGTTTATATATTCTGGATGTTAATGCTCTGTCAGGTGAAGGTTTCCTCCTACTCTGTGGGTTTTCTCTTCACTTTCTTGATTGTTTCTTTAGCTGTACAAAAGCTTTTGAGTTTGATGAGGTCCCAACGTGAATCTCTTAATGGGCTCTAGAATTGTCCTACCACTTGTATTCACACATTGTAATTACCATATATGAATGAAAGATATGTAGTCATATTCTATTCATATTCTTTTTACCTGCATGCAACTTTGCTGTTAAAATGTGAATCTCTAAATGTGTTTAGGAATTAACCTATAGTTTATTTTCAGAATTTGTAATTTTGATTTATGTGTGGAGTGTATAGATGCATATTTTGGAATAATATAAAAGTAAAGGGAACAAAAAGAGAGAGAGAGAAAAACATATTAAAAACTGATGAAAACAGTAAACTTGTGCATTGAAAAGATTACAAAAGACTGAGAAAATGATGCAAGACAGGACTTAACATGAACTCTGGTGGGGGGATGTAAGGGGTGGGTATGGATGGGGGAATGAGTCTAAATTTGATTAAGAAATGTTGTATGAAATGCATTCAATAAAAACTAAATTAAAAAAAGAATGGAATGCTCCTTTTGTTATCACAGTAGCTCCTTAGGAACAATTGGGCCTCATGATTGTGCTGAGAATTGCTTAATCCCTGTCCTTCTGAAGGCCTAGCATCAACACAAACACAACACATCAAACACAGGAGAAATTGGTTACAAAGTTGGGGTTTTTTGTTGTGGCAGGTGAGGAGTGACATCATTTTCAAATCTTTTTATTTTTATTTTTTTTAAATTAGTTTTTATTGATGCTTTGTGAATTTCATACATTTTTTCCAATTCAGTTCAGGCTTATTTCACTTT
>VZQC01007495.1:261473-303710 GCA_009823505.1 Rhizomys pruinosus
CAGTCTATTAAAAGTCTCTTAACTGTGGGCTGCTGTAAAATCCAAAACAAGTACTGTCTTATTTCAAAGGGAAGAATCAGGCACTCTCAAACAAAACCTAAGTCCAGCAAAGTAGCTCATGGCTGGACACCTGGGACTCACTCACGATCTTGGGGGCTCGAAAGGGTTTCAGCAGCTCCCCTTCTGTGACTCTGCCATCCATGCCACACACAGCTCATCTCGAAGGCCCAGGCTGACTCCATTCCACACCTGCTGCTGCTCTTAGTGGTTGTCCCAAGGTCCCGGCATCTCCAAAAAGCTGGGGTTGCCACTGAAACTGAGGCAGCACCTTCACCATTGGCCTCTTCTGACCTCTCCTGGTGCAAAGTCTCAGCTTCTCTCCATGACCCCTGCAATCCTGCAGTCTTCACTGCAACCAAGGTGCACTTCCACCAATGGTCTTTCCTGACCTCTCACAGTGCCAAGCCTTGGCTGCTTTCTGTGACCCCCTCAAATTTCAACACCAGAACCATATAGGAGACTCTTACTACCAAGTCCTGCTTCTGGCTTGAGATGGAGGCTCAGGCCCCTTCTGGATCACAGCTTCTGTGTGCTGACCCTGAAAAAATTCTTCCCAGAAGATTTCACCACAGTGATGCTGGTCTCTTGTTACTTACAGCTGATTTTTCAGCCCCAGCTAACCACCATCAATTATCCCAGTACAACAAAGATTTCACTTCAGGTTCTGGTCTCTTGTTACTTACAGCTGATTCTTCAGCCCCAGCTGACCAGAACCCACAGATTAAACAGTCCTGATGATCTCTGCTTCCTTTTGAAACTAGAAACTTCACAAGCCAGGCCTTCATCTTCCACAACTCCTTCAGCAAAACTGCTCACAGCTCCACAGCAATGATCTTTAGGCATTCGGTGATTTTCCCAGCCCAAAGTTCCAAACACCTCCACAATCCTTCCCCAAAACACCAAGGTCATGTCTGTCACAGCAATACCCCACTCTTCTGGTACCAATTTCTGTTCTAGTTTGTCTTCCATTGCTGTGACAAAACACTCTGACTGACACCAACTTGGGGAGGAAAGGGTTTATTTAGCTCAAGTCTCCTGGGTCACAGTTCATTACTCAGGGAGCCCAAGGCAGGAACTCAGGGCAGGAACCTGGAGGCAGGAGCTGAAGCACAGGCCATGGAGGAATGCTGTTCACTGGCTTGCTCCTCTGGCTCGTGCCCAGCCTACCTTCTTATATGTTACACAACAACCGGCCCAGGGTGGCACCACTCATTGTGGGCTGGGCCCTCCCACATTGCTTGACAATCAAGACAATTCTCCACAGACATGGCCACAGGCCAATCCAATGAAGTCAATTCCCCAATTGAGGATCCTTCAACCCAGGTGTGTCAAGTTGACACTAAAGCTATCCAGCACACATGGTTTGCACTGAGAAGTCAGTTGTAATTCTGATGGGTTTCCCTTTGTATGTGACTTGTTTTTCTTTTGTAGCCTTCAGAATTTTGTCTTTGTTTTGGGCATCTAGCATATTAACTATGATATGGCATGGGGAGTTTCTTTTCTGATCTTGTCTATTTGGAGTCCTATGTGCTTCTTGTATTTGTATGGGTTTGCCTATTTTTAGTTTGGGAAAATTTTCATCTATGATTCTGTTGAAGATCTTCTCAATACTATTCTCTTGAGATTCTTCTCCTTCCTCTATTCCTATGATGTGGACGTTTGATCTTTTCATAGTGTCCCATATTTCCTGGTTGTTCCAGTTTTGTGTATTTTTGAAATTTTCGTAATCTTTATTTGAGCTTTTTAGTTGCTCTGTGTTATCTTCCAGATCTGATATTCTTTGTTCTGCTTCCTCCATTCTACGTCTGAGGCTTTTTCCTCTCCTTTCTTCTTGATTGGATGAGTCTTCTAATTCCTTTTTCATTTCATCCTGTGTTTCTTTGTATTTCCATTTCCTTTTTGAGCTTCTCAATCTCTTCTTGGTGCTCCTTACTTCATTGTTTGGCTTCCTTTTTCAGTGTTTCTACTTCCTTTTGGAGATTGTTTTTTTCTCCCTCTAGTTCTTTCTGGAGTTTGTCAGTCTTTTCCTTTAGTTCTTTCCGAAGTTTGTCATTGTATCCCTCTAGGTCCTTTTTGAGTTTTTCATTCTCTCTCTTTAGTTCTCTGAATTCTTCTTTATTTTCTTTAATTTCTCTGTATGGGTCTGCAATTATTCCTCTAAGATCTGTTCCTTGGTTCACCTTCAGGTGGATCCCATTGTAGCTATCTCCTACAGGTTTGGTAGAGCCTGGTGTGGGATTATCCTGTGCCTTTCCCATGTTGTCCCTCCATTGTGTCCCTGGCATGTATGTTTCCCTTTTGTGATTCAAATCACAAATGTCTTTTCACTATGTTAGCAGATGGTTTTGCTTGCCTTCTTCCAATGCTTTTTTTTTTTCAATACTCCTTGTTTATGGAGTATTGACTTGTCTAGGTTTCAGGCTTTCAATTTTGTTTATATATTGGATATTGGAAGCCTAAGTCACTCTTCTCTTCCTGTTCTGAAGGTTCTCCAAAAGAGAGTCCACTTGTATCCTCTCTCACCAATTCCAGTTGGTGGTGGGGGGAGCGTGATATATACCTGACTTAGCCTGCGTCCTTGTACCTGCCTGGAGTGTCTTACGTGTTCCTGTGCTTCAGGAGCTTGCCTGCACAAAGCCATAGAGGCACCAATCCCGAACTGCCAGTCACCAGCTGCAAAGGTGAAGGGCGACTTTGCCCAGACAGCCACCCCCTACGAAAGGGCTCAGAGTTGGGACCCTTTTCCAGCAGCCCAGGAGACAATCTACCCTAAAATCTACCTGCCTGGAGCGACTTCTGGGTTCCTGTGCCTCAGGAGCTGCAGGCACAAAGCCACAGAGGCTCCAAACCCAACCCGCCAGTCACCAGCTGCAAAGGCGAAGAGCCCACAATAGTCTCTTTTGCAAAACGATGCTTCTTTAATAATGAGTGGTGAGAATTACACTTGTTTATAAATATAAAGATATTTATTAGGATACAGTAAAAATTACTTTGGTTTAGGGATGTAATAAATGTAAGTTTTTTCTCTATGTAATATCCTAATGTAACCACAGTCACATATAAGGATTTGGAGCTAGGATCCATCAATGTGTGATAACACACATCATTTGTTTTTCTGAGCCTGTTTTACTTCTCTTAGTATAATAGTTTCTAGTTCCATCCATTTACCTGCAAGTTTCATTCTTTCATTTTTCTTTACTTCTGTGTAGAACTCCATTATATAAATGTACCACATTTTCATTATCCATCCATTGGTATAGGGGCATTCAGGTTGTTTCCATTTCCTTGCTATTGTGAAAAGAGTAGGCACAAACATGTCTGTGCAAGTACTTCTACAGTAGCATGTTGGGTCCTTTGGGTATATGCCAAAGAATGGTATAATCAGATCATAAGGTAGATTTATTTTTAGTTTTGTAAGTATTCTCAACACTGAATTCCACAGTGGTTGGGCCAGTTTGCAATCCCACCAGCAATGAATAAGGTTTCCTTTTCTCTACATCCTTGCCAGCATTTGGGGTTATTTGTTCTCTTGATTTTAGCCCTTCTGACTGGGTAAGATGAAATCTTCAAGCAACTTTAATTTGAATTTCCCTAATTACTAAGGATATTGAAAGAGCTTTCTTAGCCATTTTATTTCTTCTTTTCAGAATTATCTCTTCAGATCCATAACCCCTTTTTTCTTTTTCAGTTGTATATTTGCAATTTCCATACTATATAATTTGGTTATATTTAGATTTCCCCATCCAGACTTCTCTTTATTGACTTCCATCTAGTTTATGTACTCTATTATAGATATTCCTAGAGAGTCTATTTGTTTACCCAAATGTCCTTCAGTATGGATCCATCCACTGGAGCCTGGTTCTAAGTACCCATTTGAATAAAGTTATTTTAAATTTGAATTTGTACTCAATGTAAGGTAGAGAAGTTTAGTGCAGCCACTCATTGCACTGCTTTGCATTGTTTTTGTTTTTTTTTTTTTTTTTTTTTTTGACAAGGTCTTCCTGTAGCCCCAGCTGTCTTGGAACTCACTATGTAGACCAGGTTGGCTTCGATCTCACAGAAATCCACCTGCCTCTGTCTCTGGAGTGCTGGGATTAATGGTGTATGCCACCTTGCCTGGCAGCATTGCTTTTATATTATCTTTTTTTTTTTGTCTGTTTGAGACAGGGTCTCCCTGTAGCCCCAGCTGTCCTGGAACTCACTCTGTAGGCCAGGCTGGCCTTGAACTCACAGAGATCCGCCTGCCTCTGCCTCCCAAGTGCTAGGATTAAAGGTGTGTGCCACCATGCCCGGCTATTATATTATCTTTTATCTACAAAAATATCTTGATAAATTGACAATAACAATTTCTCTCTGTTTTCAGTTAATCTAGTTACAGATACAAATTGGCTGAGATGACAAGCCAATATGTTTGGAAGATGCTGTGATGCTCACACAAATATTACATTTATTTTCCTCTACTTACTAGACCTTTTGCACTCACGTGCTTCATTGGAACTTGAGATGCAATGACTGTATTTCTTCCTAGTTAAGGTAAAAATAAGAACATGTGCAAGTTTCTAGAACTATCATTGTGAGACACCACCACAAATTCCCAGACCAGGTGGTTACAGGATTCTCAGCGTCCATCCATGTAGAACTGGCATCTACACACTCATAAGGGACATATGTGAATGAGAAATGTCTTGTATTAAGCCACAGGGACATTGGGATTCCTTTGTTATCATAGGATGACCTTCCCTTCCTGACATAGTTATACACTTCACTAAACAAAGTAGAAGAGAGAGAATGGCCTATAGCATGAACCATTCTCTAAGGCCATACATCTTAGTGGTAAGTAGTTTAAGAATGTGCCTTACCTTATATTTTACCTAGGGTATTCACTGCCTTTTTCCTGAAGTAGTTCTTTTTTTTTTTTTTTGTCTTTTTGAGACAGGGTTTCCCTGTAGCCCCAGCTGTCCTGGAACTCACTCTGTAGACCAGTAGTTCTTAATACCTCCTGGGAGAGATGCCTCCCTATGACTGGAGAGAAAGAATATGCTTACCTTCAAGGAAATAAAGAGACCAATGGGAATCTGAACCACTAGGCCTTGCGAAGTCCCCTCTAGTTTATCGCCATTAAGTCAGGTTCTTCTTGTCCAACAGCAATTCCCATGACTGTCTCTTGATTGTATTAATAAACATGCATGGTGGTTTGAATGAGAATGTCCTCCATAGACTCACATATTTGAATACTTGGTCTCCTGCTGGTGGTGCTGTTTGTGAAGGTCTTGGATGTGTGGCTTTGCTGGAGGATGTATGTCACTGGAGCTAGGCTTTGAAAGTTTACAGAGGCATTTCCCTAGGAATTTGCTTTCTCTACTTCCTGTTTGTCATTGAGATAGGAGCTTTCAGCTTTTGGCTCCTGCCTCTCTGCCTTGATGATAGACTCTCATTCCTTTGGAACCGTAAGCCAAAATAAACTCTTTTTTTTTTTTTTAACCATAAATTGCTTTGATCATGGTGTTTTATCAAGGCAACACAAAAGTAACTAATGCAGCCTGTTGCCTGGTTCTTTGAGTTTTTGTCTTTGAAGACCCCTGTGTCATATAATGCTTATATTAAATAAACTTGTATGTTTTTCTCTTGTAATATCTGCCTTTTACTCTAGGGGCGGGCCTCACCATGAACCTAGTAGTACTTTTCTTAAAATGCTTACAAACACATGTAAATTATATGATTGTCAATCTCTCTATGCTAGGGCCTCAAACTAGGATCCTTGAGGAGAGATGGAAAAAGATACCACATACCCTCCCCTTAATTATTTTTCTTTCATCTGTCATAAAACAACTGGAAACATATGTTCAATGAAAGGATTTAGTCACAGGAAAAACAGTGCATTATTCCACTTACATAAGGGTCTATCATACTATGTCAATGCATAGAGACAGTAGAATGGTAGTTGCCAGAGCTTGAGGGAAGTAGAAAAAGAGGAGCTTAAAGATGCAGAGTTTCTGTTTGTGATGAAGGGAAAGTGCTGTAAGCAGACAGTTTTGATAGTTCTGATAGAGAGTTGTGAACTCACTGAGTGGCACTGCATCATAAACTTAAATGATAAACCTTTATATAATGTAAGTTTACCATATTAACACAAGAACACACAAACAAAGCAAAAGAAAACTTTCCAAAGAATCTAAAGGTAAGTGCAGTCCAGTAAAGGCTAACCTAAGGGATTGAAGGATGCTTATTTGGTCTTGTTAGATCATAAACCACTTGAGGACAGGAACTTCATTTTGTCATTATAATCTCCACAGTGTCGGATACAGTTTCTTGAAAACAGTTAAGAGTCACTGAGTCTTGGCTGAATTGAATTAAATGAAGGCCTATAGGATTTTTCAGTTTAATTTATCCTTGGAGGAAGGAAACAAGTGGACTTTCTGATCCGATTAAGGGGAATGCTTTTAAAAGTTCGCTTTCTGGAACAATTTTTGTGTAGTTTTGCCAAGGTTTGACTGCAGGCTGGCTGCTTAAAAATCTTGGGGGAAGGCCAGGAAAAGCAGCCAGAGAGCAGAGACAGGTTGAAGGGTGAGTGATCAGAATTCAGTCTGAAGGGCAGCCCCGGCAGAGGGATGCCCAGAGGTTAACAGCACAGAGATATTGGCTGTGAAAAAGAACATTCTTTGAAAGAATCCAAAGGACATGGGAACAAACTTGATTGGAATTGATTAAGGGGAATCTCAGCTGTATAAAGAAAGGGTCAGGAAAGCACTGTTGATGGACAGTGTTCCTCTTTCACTACGGAAAATACAGGTGGCAGCTGTGGCTAATGTCTAAGGCAGCTGAACTTTTCCAAAATGGGTATGATGAGATTCTTTTTGAAGAATTTTCTTCTTTTTTTACTCAAATACTTTCTCTGCAAGCAAAAAGATAGAAAATGCTTAAAGAATCTCCACCCCCACCCCTGGGGATCTATACCTTTAGAGGTCTAATAGAACATTCAGATTTTGCAGTGCAGCCCCAAACATTATTTTATACCTGGAATTTAATCAAATGATAAGATTCATTTTGAATCATTTCTAGAAGCAAAAGTTGAACATTCTTTTAAAAATTTAACAATGGAGCTGTCTAGATGGCTTCAGCAGTAAAAATGCTAGTCATTCAGGCCTGAAGACCTCGATTATATCTGCAGAACCTGTAGTGGATGGCAGCAGAGGGGCAGCTCCTGAAGGCAGCCTCTGGCTTGTCCATGAGTCATTCTGCATGCATGCACCTACATACACTCACAAATCTCTCTCTCTCTCTCTCTCTCTCTCTCTCTCTCTCTCTCTCTGTCTTTCTCTCTCTCTCAATGCATAAAACTAAAAAATAATCAACACTAGCTGAAATACATAAAGTTAAAGAAAAGGACAGCCCCTCTCCTCTGTTCTTACTCCACTTCTGTTAGCAAACACATGCAATGGTAAGATCTGGAGTACTGGAGTATTTTCTTTTAGGTGATTCTCTTTTATTTGAACACATAACTGTAAATATAGAAACACATTTTATTTTTTTACACAAATGGAATCAATTCTTTTTGAAATCCATTTTTGGGATTATTTTCTTAAAATAGGCTCTCATTATGGAATCCACAGTGGCCTTGGACTCTTCTTGCTTGTCCTGCCTCAGCCTCCCCAGTGCTGGAGTACCATAAAATCTACTTTATGATGGAAGTTTCATAAAGTAGTGAAATGCATGAAAGAGAAGAAATGCATAAGAGAAGAGATTATATAAATTACAGAACTAAATCCCAGTGTTTGTTTAATGAGAAATTGACTGCATTCTTGGATATTAAAAGGAACAATACTTTACCAGGTGATCATCAAGCTTCTCACACTAAAAGTGTGGAAGTTTTAGTGACCATAAAGTAATAATTAGGAAAATTTTTTCACATAAAACCAAGTTTTACCAGTTCAAAGTCACATCTATGGGCTTGCATACTTGAAGTTCAGATTGCAGTGCTTGCTTTCCTGCATCTGGGAATGAACACCTTTTGTGTAAGTGTAAAAATCTCATTCTCCTTTTACTTCTGTTTAATGAAGTGGAGAATACCAGGTAGTTTAATTAGTTATCCAATATATAGAACTTGTATAATATTAATGCCAGACAGTTTGGATCTAAAACCCAAAGAAAATGAAATGAGTTGTAGAATTCTCATTGATATTACAACCCTCAAACTGGAGCTTAGCTGTATGCATAGAGCAGTGGTTAAGGAAGAGATATCTCTCTCAGAGATCTTCTGAATTGTTTTCTGATTACTGTACCACGGAGTGAAAAATTGTATTATAGACACCTGTGTTTTACTTGAAAACTGCCATGTGCTTTAACTTGTTGCTTGTTTTGTTTGCACAGGCAGTCACTGAGCATCTGATGAGCTATGGCTGCCTTGTCCCCTCTGTCACCAGGCTGCTCTCCCACATTAAGTCAGAGAGGCTTGGTTGGATTTCTAAATCTCGCTGGATCTCTGAGTTCCTTGGAGTTCGTAGCTTTGTGAAGGAAAGGAAGGGTCACCCGGATTTGGGGACTGCATCCCTGCTGGCACCAAGTCAGATGAGTTTTCAGCTAAAGAATCGCCTGTGTTTGGCAAAATATAAAAATCTAAATCAATGAAGTTTTATTCTGTTTCCTTGTCTTCTTTGTATGATTCAAATATAGGTTGCTGCCAACATACACTGTTTCACTTTTTAAAAACAAATTTGATTGTTAATGAGGCGTATAGTTATTTTTAATTTCTTTAAAGATCAGTGTTATCAACCAGCACTTACTAAATGCCTCCTTTATGTAAACAACTTAGGCATTTATTTTCAGTTTATTTTATCAGGTAAAAAATACGTAACTTATATCCTCATCTTTGAACTTAAGCAGCATCAGACAAATAAGAAGATTTGGATTGGCAACAGACTTGGGTGTACCCCCTCCCAACCCCTCTCTTCTGTGCTTTAGCCAAATGATCTGATGTCAAGGGAGCTGGTACTTGATGAGCTGATTTAAAGCTGTCAAGGTTCAGGAGACCAAGTTGAAAAGCAGATCAAGTAAGATACATAATCCCATCCACTAAGGATCTGCTCATAAAGTACCTTACAGCTTTGATAACATATCCGATGACTTTACTTTCCTTAAGCCTGAAAGAAGACCGACCAGCCAGGATGGCAAGAGCTGGAGATTGTGTGAAACTAAGTAGGTCTGGAAATGTCTGAACATGCAGACGACACTTGCATTTGTTAATGAGGTTGTTATTTTTTTCTTTTCTTTTTTATTTTTATTTTTTTCTTTTTGAGACAGGGTCTCCCTTTAGTCCCAGCTGGCCTGGAGCTCACTATGTAGACCAAGCTGGCTTTGAACTTGCAGAGATCCACCTGCCTCTGCCTCCTGAGTGCTGGGATTAAAAGTGAGCCCAGCTGAGGTTGCTATTTTTTTTTTTTTTGTCTTTTCCAGACAGGGCCTCCCTGTGGCCCCAGCTGCCCTGGAACTAGCTCTGTAGACCAGGCTGGCCTCGAACTCACAAAGATCTGCCTGCCTCTGCCTCCCAAGTGCTAGGATTAAAGATGTGCACCACCACACCCAGCTAAAGGTTGCTATTTTTAAAGACACACTCATACAGCCAATCTGTTTTATAGCTTCTCCCCTCATGTTTTTCCTTTTGATTACTTCCTTTAGCTGAGCATGAAAAAAGGAATGTTTAAAACATTGTGCATAATGCATTTTCTTATTTAAAAGAAGACAAAGAGGGTCAAACAAGTGTGTGTGTGTGTGTGTGTGTGTGTGTGTGTGTGTGTGTGTGTTCTGGTAATGCACAGAATAAACTCTGGAAACAGATAAAGAATTTAGTTGAGCAAAATCCATTTACAAATGGTCTATTAGTCTGGATACTGTGATATTTAATACTGATTGGGAACTTTATAAGATCTAGACTTATCTAGGAGGCAAGCCTCTGGGCAGGCCTGGGAGGGTCAACTGAAGTGAGAAGATCCATCTTAACTGTTGATGGGCATGGCACCGTTCTGTAGGCTGGGGTCCTGGATTGAATCAACAGGAGAAAGGGAAGCTGAGCTTTAGCATTTATCACTCCCTGTCTGCTTCCTGATTGCTGATTCAATGTGAATAGCTGCCTCAAACTCCTACTGCCATTACAGTCTCACCATGATGGGCTGTGAGCAAAATAAACCCTCTCTTGAGTTTCTTTTTGTCACGTATTTTGTCATAGCAATGAGAAAGACAACTAATACAAATACTAAGAACAGAAACCACAACTAAACGAGCCTGACTCTGCTTCTCTGCTATCCTCTTTACAAGTCCTTCGCTCTTCTGGAAGTATCTTCCCCAACCAGAAATAGGAAAGTTCCTAAAGTTCTGCTAACTTCATTGGGCAGAATGAAGACTTTGTACTGAATCTATTGATCTCAAAATCCTCATCTTGATGATTCCACTAATGTTGGGTTACTGTCGGTCATAGTCAGACCTCTACACTAATAAATCTATCTTAAACCACACTTTCAATTCTCAGTAAATATTTACTTCACTTATACTCTCTCAGACATTACAACGTTTTGTGGAATGATGCTTTCTTTTCCCTCAGAAGAAGGCATCAAAACACTTAGAACTTGAGCTATAGAAGATTGCTAGCTGCCATGTAGGTGCTGAGAATTGAACAGGGATCCCATGGAAGAACAGCCATTATTCTTAACTCCTAAGCCATTTCTCTAGCCCCACCTTAAACACTTTTAGTTATTGTTTGAGAGTTTCATATATGCATATAATGCATTTTGATTAAATACACTTCCAATCTTTTCCCTCCAATTCCTTTCCTATCCCCTCTCCGGGTTTCCCTCCCAACCTCATGTACTTTGCTTTTAAACCCACAAAAGTCCATGTAGTACTGATTGTATGGGTGTGGGTGTAAGATAATATCCTGGAGCATGTGTAGCCTGTCTGGGAACATATCACTTAAGATAACTGACTCTCACTCCACCAGCAGCCATCAATTTCCAATATCCAAAAGCTCCTCAGTTGGCATGGGACTTCATCATCCCCCACCTCCACGTGCATACTGGGATCTTGACTGTTTTGATCTTGTTCATGTCTTATGCAGTGACAATCACTGTGAGTTCATGTGTGCAACAGCTATGTCATACCTGGCAAATACTCTTTATCTGTAGATGTCCACTATCTCTGGCTCTTACAGTCTTTCAATGCCCTCTTCCACAATGATCTCTGGACTTTAGGGTGGGTTGATGTTATATAGATGAGCCATTTAGGGCTGAGAGCTCCACAGCCTCTTAATTTCTACATTGACCACTTGTGGATCTCTGCATTAATTGTCATCTACTGAAAAATGAAGCTTCTCTGATGAGAGTTGATCTGAAGGCACAAGG
This sequence comes from Rhizomys pruinosus, assembly GCA_009823505.1. Lineage (NCBI taxonomy): Eukaryota > Metazoa > Chordata > Mammalia > Rodentia > Spalacidae > Rhizomys > Rhizomys pruinosus. The sequence goes on from VZQC01007495.1 coordinate 272,921, forward strand.
GTAAGAACCTATGTGGCAGTTTGTTAACATGTCAGTTTACCAGAATAATAGTATTAGGTCCTCCCCTAGGACTTAGGCTACCATAGGTTTGGGGCCCAGTTAATGGTACTAGGCATGAGTTTCATCTTGTAGGGATGGGCCTTAAATCCAATCATAAGGTAGTTGGTTATTCCCTAAACATTGTGCCACCAGTGAGGATATATTGTTAGAACAGTCATTATCTTAGCTAGATGGGTTTACAGCTGGGTAAGACTGATGATTATTTTCTTTCCTGAGTAGCCTGCACAGAACCTTCCAGTACTATGAAATCTACCTAATAAGGAGGAAATGTCCAGGTTGCTGTGTGGTTCTATAACTCAAGCATTTGGTGTCTTCAGAAATATGGTCTTATATCAAGTTATAGAGGGTAACCAAGAGCAGTGACAATAGTCTATAATGTGTATGGGGCTGTATGAGACCCCACAGACCCACAACTCAAAGAGAAGTGTTCCATACCTGGCAGTGGTATATAGGAGAGACATTGTCCCCCTGTTATAGGATAACTCAATTTGAACTCCTATTATATATGAATATGTGAATATTTTAGGACACTTCTGTAATAGTAAGTTTCTGTATAGCCTTTCCAAATGTCTTCAGTGCTAATTATCCCTCCCCGTACCACCTCATCCATGTCCTCCCATCCCCGTTGTTCCTCTTTCACTCCTCATGTTACCTAAGTTCTATCCCCCCTTGCTTTGAAATCCTTTTCCCCATGGCCCCTTACCACTTTTCTGACTTCTATGGGTGCTCTACCTTAAACACAAATATACCCATACACAAGTGCATGCACACACACACACACACACACACAGATTCAAAACTGGTGTCCACACATATGAGAGAAGATGAAGTATTCTGGGTCTGGGTTACCTCATTCAAAATAGTGATTTCTAGTTCCATCCATTTAACTGCAAATTTCACTTTTCTTGACAAGTGAACAGTATTCCATTCTGCATATGTAATACATTTTCATTATCCATTCATCAGTTGATGGACATCTAAACTTTCTATTTCCTGGCTATTGTGAATAATGCAGCAATTAACGTGAACAAGCAGGGATCTCTGTAGGAGAATGCAAAGTCCTTTGGGAATATGTCCACGAGTGGGCTAGCTGGGTCATATGGTAGATCTGTTTCTAGCTTTGTGCGGAACCCCCAAGCTGATTTCCATAGAGGCTGCAGTTTGCCCTGCCACCAACAGTGCATACATTTTCCTTTGTCAGCATTCATACCAACATATGTTGCAGATTTTTTATCTTGACAATTCAGACCAAGGTAAACTGAAATCTCAAAGTAGTTTTAATTTACATTTTCCTGATGGGTAAGGATTTTGAACATTAAAAATGTTTCTCAGCTATTTGTATTTCTTCTTTCAAAAACTCTGTTTAGTTCCATGCCCCATTTTTAAACTGGGTTGGCTGGTTTTTTGATGTTTAATTTTTTAGCTCTTTGTATATTCTATACATCAACCCCCTGTCAGTTGTATAGCTGGTAATTTCCCCCATTTTGTAGACTGCTTCTTCACTTGAATGATGGTGTCCTTTGAAGTTTTATAGCTTCATGATTTCCCACTTGTCAATTTTTGGCCTTAGTGCTTGCGCTATCAGGGACCTGTTCAGAAAGTCTTTTCCTGTGCATATAAGTTCCAGTGTATTCCCTATTTTCTCCTCTACAACAGATTCCGGGTATGAGGTCTTATCTTGAGGACCTTGATCCATTTAAAGTTGAGGGGTTTTTTGCAAGGTCAGAGGTAAGGATATAGTTTCATTCTTCTACATGTAACTATCCAGTGCCAATTGTTGAAGATCCTTTCTTTCTTCAAAGTGTGTTTTTGGCCTCTTTGTCAAAAATCAGGTGGATATAGGAGCGTGGGCCCTCAATTATATTTCATTGATCAATGTGCTTCTTTGGCTTCCAGTGTCATGCTCTCTCTATACAAGGGCTCTGAAATGTAACTTGAAATCAGGGATGGTGATATCTTCAATGGTGGTTTTATTGTTCAGGATTGTTTTGCTTATCTGGGCCTTTTGTGCTTCCATTTGAATTTTGAGATTATCTTTTTCAATATCTGTGGATAATTGTGTTGGAATTTTTATGAGAATTGCATTGGATCTGTAGTTTACTTTTGGTAGAATGATCATTTCCTCAATATTAATCCGACTAATCCATAAGCATAGGAAATCTTTCTTTTCTCTGGTATCTTCTTAAATCTTTATTGTGTGTGCTTCATTAGTAGGATCGAAAGGCTATATATTATACTGTTTAAATACCTAAATATCTAATTGCATGTGCTTCACTAGTAGGATCAAAAGGTTAAGCCTGGACAAGCTGGCAGCCCATGAAAGAAAACAGCCAGAACTGACTAGAGACCAAAACATCAGCTCCAGAGAAAGTAGAGTGTTTTGCTTCTCATCCACCTGTGCCCCTTTTCTAAGCCTAGGGAACAATCTGAGGAAGAGGGGGAATGGTAGAATGTAAGGGCTTAGATTGGGGTTAATGGTGAAACTACAACAATATAGACTGGACACTCATTTGATCAACTTGATTGAACATACAAGCCCCCCCTTTCAGGCTGGATGGTGGGACCCATGAGCTGTGTGGGTTTGGGCACAACTGCTTGCAAATTGGTTTTACATGAAGGATGCTTGTACTCACAAATTATCACCTATTGTTAAAAAAAATGAAAACAAAACAAAACAAAAAAAGCAGAGAAAGATGCAGAAAACTTATGGCAGAATGCACGATCTGCGATGGGTAGGGGTGGGGTGGGGAGGAAGGGAAGGGGATATATGCCTGAACTGAATTGGAAAATAATGTATGAAATACACAAAGCATCAATAAAAATAAATTTAAAAAAATCTTTCTTCAGTGTCTTAAAGTTTCCATTGTACAAATCATTTACTTCCTTGTTTAGCTATTCCAAGATATTTCATTGTTTCTGAGGTTACTGTGAATGGGATAGATTGTTGCTTTGTTTTCTTTCTTGGTATGTTTTTCATTGTTTTATAGGAAAACTACAAAATTTTCTGTGTTGATTTGTTTGATCCTGCTACTTTGCTGAATATGCTTATCAGCTGTGGAAGTTTTCAGTGGAGTCTTTAGGCTCTTTTATATAAAGAACTTTTCACTGCAAATATGGATACTTTCTGTCATCCACACATGCAGTTCCTGTCTATGCTTCTAGCGTTGGGCAGTGACTGCTGGGGTGGGCTGCCAAAGGCCTGCCAACCACAAACCCACCTGGGCAGCTGTGCACAGAGTGTGTGTGCCCCTGGCTGTCCTTAGGAATCGACCTATAGTTTATTTTCAGAATTTGTAATTTTGACTTATACGTGGAGTGTGTATATGCATATTTTGAAATAATATAAAATAAAAAATAAAAGTATTCAAATAAATAAAATAAAATAAAATAAAATAAAATAATATGTGCCACAGACCGACCCGGCAGGGGGCTCACTCAATCTGCGGGAATCAGGGTCTTGGAAGGAGGGCATGGGTTCAGCGAATTTTAGACAGACATAACACCAGAGTGGCCTTGAATCTGGTGCATTTTACTGAGAGCAGGCAAACTGATTATATAGTACATGTCAGAAAAGACAGATCAAAATTAATACATCCCCAGGAACAATTAAGCCCTTTACTAAAGAGTTTAAGTTTTACATATTAACCAGAAGCACTAAACAGAAGCACTTTACACATGGTACTTTGCTCAAGATTAGCACATCTCCAGGAACAAACAGTGGTCATAAAACCACAGACCATGGGTGGTTTGTTTGTGAGATGTGAGACATTGTCTCCCTTTGAAGCTTCAGTTTGGTTCTTTCCCATTCTTCCTGGCGCCCGATCTATCTATCATTTGTTATCTCTAGGCTGTAATTCAAGCCATGGCCTGGGAGAGTCTCTTAATTAGTTCTGTTTTTCTTAAAGGAGAAGTCCGCCACTTGCCTCTGACCAAGTATTACATTTTAACATGCATAACTGTAACTAAGACTTTTATTTTACTAGTTCTATCAGGTGTAGCTCCTTACTTAAGGGACTAAGCTTTTATTAAGTCTGGAAAAACACTTCTGCTACTTGTAACTGACTATGATATCACTCAGTGCAATGTCTTCCCTTCCATTTTACCTTTGTAAGGGCTTTTAGGAAGGGAGAGTATTTTTGGTTTTTTCTTTACTATATTTTTCTAAAGAAGGAGCCCACTATCTACCTGTATTTAAGTAATGTTTTCTACCCTGTATGACTGTAACTAGAATTCCTATTTTACTAATTTTGTCTGGGGTTGATATGGCAGTAAATTTCTAAGATAAGCAAGGTGCACTCATAAACTCCTGAGGTATGTAAGCTGGCTTGTAAATTCCTGAGGTAAGTAAGCTGGCTCCTAAACTCCTGAGATAAGTAAGTTAGTAATTTTCTGTGAGCATGTATGCCTGACAGCTTTGGCTCCCAGCAAATATGGACACTTTGACTTCTTCCTTTTCTGTTTGTAGTCCTTAGATCTCCATCAATTGTCTTATTGCTCTAGCTAAGACTCCAAGAACTACACTGAACAGAAGTGGAGAAAGTAGACATTGTTTTGTTGTTCCTGATTTCAGTGGAAATATTTGGAGTTTTTCTCTACTTAGCATGATGTTCAGTATGGATTTGTTGTGTACTTTATTATGTTGAGATATATCCCCACATATCCTTAGATTTCCCAGGGCTTCTATTATGAGGGTACATTGCATTTTTTCATAAGCCTTTTCTGTGTGTCTTATCTAGAATTGTGGGTAGTTTGTAAGGACTCAATGCTGTTCCCTGCTCTTCCATGGAATGGAGATCAAAAGTCTGTTGGAATTAAAGAACTGAAGTAACAAAAGAAAGCTGTCAAAAGTTAAAGAACAGACTTTGTAAAATTAGCCAGAATATCAACTGACTTTACCAGGTTTTTATAGGACTATGGTTTTTCTTTTTCATGTTTATTTAAATAATCTTTGGAGGGGATAGGCCAAGTCAAAGAAAGAAAGAAAGAGGGGCTGGAGAGATGGCCTAGCAGTTAAGAGCGCCAACTGCTCTTGCAGAGGACCTGGGTTCGATTCCCAGCACCCACATGGCGGCCGAGAGCCATCTGAAACTCCAATTCCAGGAGAACTCCAGTTCCAGGAGGAGTCCGACACCCTCTTCTGACCTCTGCGGCGTTGCACATCATGGGTGCACAGACTTGCGTACAGACAATACATTCATACACATACGGAAATAAATAAAATTAAAAAAATTAAAGAAAGAAAGAAAGAGAAGGAAGAAGAAACAAAGGAAAGAAAGAGAAAACATGGTGGCATGTGAAAATATGTGATGGCTAATCAGTATGGAAAAGTAAACTTTTGTTTCCTACCTTTCGTAACCTAAAGACTAAAGAGAGTAGGAATAGATAATTGAACAGAAGCCCATGACCACTTATATTTTAATTAAATTTTTTTTCTCTTTTTGAGATAAGGTTTCCCTATAGCCTTTGCTGGCCTAGAACTCTCTGTGTGGACCAGGCTGGCCTTGAACTCACAGAGATCCACCTGCCTCTGCCTCTCAAGTGTTTGGATCAAGGGTGTGCATCACTACACTTGGCTTATATTTTATTTTTATCACTTTACTCATTTTTTTACTGAGTTTAGAAAGAAATTATTAATTTTCAAAGTCTGGCAGCACAAATTTACATTTTCAAAATAACACCTTTTGAATGTCATTTTAACAGGGTCTCTCAAATACATTCTAATTGCTGCTATTCATTATTCTCTCTCTATTGCACATTTAATAAAGAATATGTTCTTTTTCCCTTGATAATGTTTTTTTCATCTAATTAATATTATTTGACATTTACTTACATCTTTCAGACACAAGCAGTTATCCTATTTCTTATCACTCAACATTAAATCCTATTACATATTCAAGAGAGTTTTTTGAAGCTGGTCTCCATCTGTTAAGCACACCCTCAGTTGGCTGCATCAGTGTAGTTCTTTGCTTATGAACCTTTCTCCTTACTCACAATCATGTTTTTCTCTCTGTAAACTGACAAAGGCTGACATTTTTATATTGGCATATAGAATTAAAACTTCTAAAACTTGGCTATTAGATTTTCCTTTGGGATTATAGAAGTAGTTGGACTGAAATTCTGTTTATCTGTACTTGGTTCTGGTAAAAACATGAAGTGTGGAGTCCCTACTTCAGATAAAGAATGGGGCCTTGCCTAGCATCTGAGCAGACATGGAAGCCTTTAGATGGCTAGCCTGGAGGCTTGGTGTGGAAGGCTGAGGTGACATCTGGGAAAAAGCTCTTCCCAGGGAAGAAAAAAATTGAATACTGCCTATAATCTGTCTCTCACCATGTTTCCTTTCCAGCCCCTTGGATTTGTCTCTGCTCCTTTGGTGATAGTTTATAATAACATGAAGACAGAGAGCTACAACTCACCATGTAGCCCTGCGTGGTGTTGCAACTGTTGAGAAGAAGTGGAAGCATCTTGTAGACATCACTGTTTTGCACAATTCAGGGAGCACCACCTTTGTGACCACAGTAGTAGTGATTAAAGCTGAGCTAGTGTTTGTGTGATAGTTTGCAGAGCCTCATCTTGAGCTAAGGTAGAAGAGTCTGAAGTGGAAAACTTGTCAAGTTGAAAGAAAATTTTTTCTATGACATCCATTTATCAGGATGGGATATAGGTTGGGCTGATTTACAATGGTTTGAAACAGAGAGATGTTGGAAAAGGGCTCCTTTAGTAGCTGGACTTCAGGATGTGATAACCATCCTTTAGCTTTAGTGACAGGCCACAAAACTTTTAACTGTTCAGGAAGTAGTAGCTGATTGGTAGCTCATTCATAGAGAGATTTCAGTGAAGCAGTATGAATTCCCATGTGGCTGCAAGAAAGTAGTGTGGTTTCTTAAGGGAACATTTACACAATGCTAGTTCCTCAAAACACAGAGTCTGCCCAGAGACTGAGTAGAGCAGCTGGGAGGGAGTCCTTAAGGTTCACTCAGAGCAGGCAAGAGATGCCGATCCTACTATTAAAATAGCTTTTGAATTTTTAAAGATGGACGGTATGTATGGACTCTTTAAGTGCAGAGTTCTCCCTTTTCTATTGAAGTTCTCAGTTATTAAAAAGGAGCCTGACTTTTACATATGTGGGAAAAGTATTTAGAGTTGATGGATAAGTGAACATTTGCTGATCCCTAAAGGTCTGTTCCAACCCCACCATGTGGGCAATCCTAACAGGAGGCTTGTTTCTTACTGGCCTGCTTTGTGCTTATAAGTTTTTCTTCTTCAGAAGCAAAGCTTTGTGGTACCTTATTTAAGCACTCTGTATGGAAAACCAGAATGTGAGTTAACAGATGTAATAATGATTCCAAATTTTTCTTAATAAATCCCAGTTTAAATGTGTCCTAATCCCAGGGTCCAGAGTTTACTCCACTCTGTGAGGAGGGTTTTGGAATTTTGCTTCTTCAAGTTCTAGTCTGTTTAGACAAGAATCCAATCTAATCTAACATTACACATTTATTTATTGAAAAACCATAGACATTTAGAGGTTGAGAAATTTTTATCCAGACTCCATAGCAAAGTCAAAGGCCAACTTATCTATGAAGTTTTATTTAGACTTAGATTTTCTATTCTTTGTTCAATGTGTATGAGTGTTTCATGTGCATGCACAAAAGTGGATCAGTGTTAGCCGCCATGAGGTGGTTGGGAGCTGAGCCCTGGTCCTCTGTAAGAGTAGACAGTGCTCTTAACACATCTCTTCATCCCTGTAATACTTTTATTCTTAAGGCAACTTTTCCATTCATTTATTCATTCATTCATTCATTCATTCATTTTTCCATTTCTTTCACATGTATTAACTGAGTATCTATTATGGGGCAAGAACTATATTGAGTGTGGGCTTGCTGAGAGAGGAGTTGCAGCTGGAAACAAGGCAGACATTACCTCTGCTCACCAGACAACTAAAGACTTTGAAAGCAGCCACTTAGCATGTCTTGGTAGCACAGGCAGGCTAATTGACTTTGGCTGAACATCTTGAAAGATAAACATGCCATCTTCTGCCCTATATGTATTTCCTCTGCTCTTCTCTCTGACAATAATTTTTTTCTCAAAGAACAAAATGTATCTTGATTTCTCCTTCTTTTCTACCCTGGTATTTTATCAAGCACTAGATCCTATAGTTTGGTAAGGATGTCTCAAAGGTGTTAAAGACTTGGTCCCCATGGTGGTGCTATCAGGAAGTATTCCAACTTTTAAGACAAAGGGGCTTGTAGGAAGTTTTTGGGTCTTGGAGGTATGTCTATGAAGGAGAGTAGGGGACCTTGGTCTTTTCTCTTCCTCTGTCTTTTTGCTTCCTGGTCATGAGGTGAGGAGTTTTCTTCTCTGGGCAGTGTCTAGCACTGCTATCCATCGCCTCTACTAGGGGCCCAAAGCAAGAGGCCCAGTTGATCACGAGCTGCAGCCTTTATAAAACCCAGAATGAATCCATACTGTTTCTTTTTATATACTATTTACCTCAGAAGTTTGTTACATAACGGGAAGCTCACTAACTCTAAGCAACACTCAATGACAGTATTTTATGTAACAAGTAGTGTTGATTGATCGGTGTGACATGTGAGATGGGGTAGGTATCATAAAGAGGCCAGGTGTTTTCTTTTGCCTTTTTTTTGTTGTTTGTTTGTTTGGTCTTTTCGAGACAGGGTCTCCCTGAAGCATTTTCAGAGGCAGCCTGAAATGGAATTTAGAAGCCACTTGGAGAACTCTGTGCTATATCAGAAGACCCAAGTTCCAGTTTTTTTTCTGATGTTAACTGTGCTGATGGCTTGCGTTGAGTTTTCTTCCTTCTCTGGGCCTCTGCTCTTTACTTTTAAAAATGAGTGGGCTGGACTAGGTGCTCTGCAGATCTCTTCCTGTGTTCAAATCTCTGATTGTGTAATTCCTTACTTAGAACATATGGGTAATTTGAATTATGAGAATTTGAATGAGGCTCATCAAAATTTGGAAAATACTATCTCTTTTCATGCCAATGTAAACAATGTGGGAGAGTATGTGATATCCTTTAATTTATCTTATTAGGTATTTTGCTTTGACTATGGAATTTACTTTTAAAGTCTTGAAAATGTTTCACTGGCATTTCCTCTGACACGTGTATTTGGGAACAGACATTTCCTCCACACCATGTGCTCTTTGTTGATGACTTTGTTTCCTAGGAGTCAGTCATCAATTATGCTTCACCACAGATTTGGAGAAATACCTCTGACTTATGGCTTTGTGGATCTGTCACTGGGGTGGAACATTCTCAATCTGATGTACACTGTGACAGAAACACTGTTTTTTAGACTTCTCCATTCACACTTTTTCAGTTTTGAAAACGTGGTACATCATATATTAAAGACAACCAAGGATTGGGAAATTGGTTTGCCTACACATCCTAAAATATATGAAGCTTGAAATAGTGGAGCTGAATTGTTAATTTTTGTAAAAGAAAGAATTCAGGAAGGCGTTGGGTTCTTGTTATCAGAGTGCTGTCTTTCAGTCCCATCAAAGGATATATCTGTACAAATCATGTTATTACAGACAAGTATCACTTAATGACGGGATTGTGGTTTAAATACATCATTGTGTGAGCATCCTAGAACATAGCTACACAAATCAAGATAGCCACCACACCAGGGCTGAAAGACGTTTACAAGCTCAATGTATCCATCCATCGCTGAAAATATCATCATGTGCTGACTGCATTCTGATCTCTGTAGCTGAAAGCGAAGAGACTGAATGTTTGTCTTGTAGTTTTATTACCCGCATATCTACATGGCTGATTAGATTCAATAAGGAATGAGAAAAAGCTCCTTTTCCTGTTTTGTGTGTCAGTTGTAAAGTGACTGGCATTTCTGTCTGCAGTTCAGGTGGAAATCAGAGGTTTCATTGTTTCGCCTGCAGTTCTTCCCGCCTGAGAATGGTGGCGCTGCTGCCCCGTTTTTATTTCTCGGATGAAAAGTAAAAGCACAGGGCGTTCACCTGCCTGGATCATTAGTAACATTTACAGCAAGGCAAAGAAGAAAAAAAGTGTCATGCAGCACTGTAACTCAGGACACAAGCTGATGGTTTTTAAAGGTCAGGAAAGGAACTGGCACTGTGCTCCACAGCTTTCCTACAAGGCCACCATGTGCCCTGTCTGGATTGCTGTCATTTCTGCAGACAAGTGGCAGATACTGGCCTCAGCTGAAGGTGCAGAGCTGATCATAGCAGGATGGGGTGGAGGCAGGTGCGGGACTTAACCTAATTCACCCGAGAAAGCTTTCCACTATCGCAAAAGGCACAAACATGTCAGGGAAAACACAATTAACTCTGGAGAGAGGCCCACGTGGAGGTTTGCTTGTGGGTGGAGAGAGATCGATTCTATGTGTGCAAGTTTATGTACAGAAGCTTATGGATGCGCTAGTCAGCAGAGGGTGGAAGCATTCCCGTGAAAATCTAGGGGCTCAAGCCTTTGTTGCAGGTGGAGACTAATGTGCGTGGGGAGGAGGTGCCCGGCTGGAGAGCATAAGTCCCTGTCTCCTTTGGGAACTTGCCAGGTAACCCACCAGCAAGTTGGGCCGAGTCTTTCCTCCTCTAGGCTGGGGTTTGAGAGAGAGAAATCATCCTCCAAGCTGTCACTTTGGCTCCGCTTCAGTGAAACCCAGTGGTCAGCAAGACAGGTGCCTGTGGCTGTTGCCCTGGGGAGCTATTTCTACTCCGTTCACGTTCATTGGAGACCTTGGAAAGAGTTTGCACCGGCTTCTCACTTTCCTCCTTCCCAGGAGCAAATGTGTGCGTACTGAACTTTAGTGCTGTACCACAGCTAAAACAGTAATGATAATAGCTACGATAATAATAATAAAATTCTGACAGCTTTGAAGGCAGATCCTCCTGCTACTTTTAAATTACAGGCAATGTTCTCTCCCTCGCTCCGTGGAACAATAAAAGGAAAAATACAAAAAGGCAGCCTGGGAAGAAGTGAGATGCTTCTGTGCGTGGGTGGGATCGTCTGGGGAGCGTTTCCAGGGAACTCTGGCAGGAAGGCTCTTGTTCATGAAGGGTTTCCCCGGCACTGCCTGCGGCGGCAGGGTGACAGATGGTCTCTGTACCGCAGAAGGGAAAATACCTTTTGTCTTCGCCAGTGCCCTTCACTGCAGCCAAGCAAATAGCTGGGCTTTGCAGGCACTCCTTCTGCTCCTGAATGCAGCCTCAGTCAGGAGGCAGCAGATATTTCTCTGTAAGACTAAAAATAGTCTTTTCACAATACTCTGCTTGTGAAAGCCATCAGCCATGAAGAGTGCCGCGTCCTTGTTTGCAGGCGCGGCTTCTGCACTGCTTGAGTGAAAAGCCAAAGGCATTTCGTTTCTGAAGGTGTCAGCATTTCACAGGTCTACTGTCTCTGCCTCCCCTTCCTCCACCATGCTGACCTCATTCTTTCTGTCTTCAGGCTTGTGCCATATGTGGAGACTAGAGACTGCAGGATATTGGATCACAATTTGAAAAGGTCTTCCTTGTTAGACCACATGCTTGGCATACTTAAAAAGGAAGTTAAGAAAAACTCAGCCACTGACGAAATTTTCAAGTGCTCTGCACCTTTTGTTTCAAATTTGATAATTATCATCACTTCTTTTATTTGTAACCTTAGATATAATTTATTTTATCTTATTTTTTGTGAACAGATTTATTGTTGCCAGACCATAAAGACTCCACCCATGTGTGGGACTCCTGCATGGCTTTCTTCCTCTGTATAATAAATCATCACAAAATGGTTCCTTAGAAGCTGAACTTGTTTTTTTCAATTTTTGAGAATTTCTACATGAGCATTGTATTTGCATTATTTCTGTCCCCTCCTGTCTCCCATCCAAATCCTCCCCTGTCTCCCTTACTCCCTCTCAATTTCTTATTTATACACAATTTTGGGGAAAGATCCAACAAAGCAGAACAAAAGCAGAATTTTGTATTGAATTCCCAACAGTCCTGATTCTAGGGATAAGAAACAGAGATTCAGGAAAACTAAAGTCCTCTGAGGCCATACCACAGATCAGTGGACAGATCGATTTCAGGACAAATAGACACTGTGACGTGGTCTCTCCTACTGCGCCATGCTATCAAGTTGGGGCTAGAGCTGGTTCTGTAGCTGTTGGGCAAGAAAGAAGACATCACAAAATGACACTTGTGCCCTTCCCTTTAGCTATCAGGCTACTGAGAGAATGCACCCCAAGGAACTGGAGTATCTGGAGGAATCTCTTATGGGAGAAGCAAAAGTCTGGGAAAGGAGGTGGGGCTTGTCTCTCGGAGAGTTAGGAACTCTGAAGACGGACCTAGGGATGGGGAGAAGTTGTATACCTCTTTACTCCTCTCCCTACGTGGCTCTCACTATTGCTTGCCTGTTGAACTGGTGTGTTGAGGTCCAGTAGCCAAGACTGGCTTGGTAGGGGGCTGTCAGGGACCAGGTTATGACTCTAATTTAAGCTCCAGTAAGCATTTGTCATCTTCCTTTCCAGTCCATCTCTACACTGGCACAAGGGTGACACATTTCCTTCCACTACTGACGGCTTTTGATGCTCTGAAACCCCTGTGTGGAGTGTGAAGTAAGATGCAAGCTGAACCTGGTTAGTGCAGAACTGAAGCTTGTGATGTGTAATAAATTTACATAGACAGGGCTGGAGAGATAGCCTAGCGGTTAAGAGCGCCGACCGCTCTTACAGAGGACCCGGGTTCGATCCCCAGCACCCACATGGCGGCCGAGAGCCATCTGAAACTCCAATTCCAGGAGAACTCCAGTTCCAGGGGAATCCGACACCCTCTTCTGACCTCCGCGGCGTTGCATGACACGGGTGCACAAACCTGCATGCAGACAGTACATTCATACACATACAGAAATAAATAAAATTAATAAAAAAAATTAAAAAAAATTTACATAGACAGCGTTTGAGCCCCCTGGATCTTAGTGAGTTAGTAATCTTTTTTATAACAGTCAGCTTTCTCTTCCTTCTTCTGGCCTTTTCTTTCTATACACCATCTTCTTTTTCTTTTAACCTTTTATGTAAGGTTGTACCTTGGAATGTACCTGTAGGTTTTAAAGCTAACAAATGACTTTGTTGTTATTTCTGAGACAGACACTTTGGAGGATTTGGTAACAAAAAACGAAAGCCACACTCTATGCTGGATTCTTAAATTGCCTGACTCATAAAAAAAACGTATGAGGCTTGTGCAAAGCAATAGCATAGAGTCAAGTGATGATGAAGAGGGACCTCCTATGTAATTATTTGTCACTGTGACTTTAGTATTCATCTGCATGGGATGAATCTACTGTCCCAATAATCTCTTGTTATACATGGTCCCAATCATTTTTATATCCTTGTTGGGTATATTGGTATTTCAGTTAATTTAATTCTTATAAAAAGTGTATATGTGTCAGAGAGCTAAGGGAATGAAACCCACAATTGAGAAGGGCAAAACCTTTCACTTCTAGAATTTTTAGCTACTAAATCATTCATTTCACTTATTAATCTTTCTAGATTCTCATAAGCTAGATATGGACCTGAATCCAGTAAATAATCCCAAGATTCTGCTGTTTCCAAAAATACTGCCAGGCTTATTTGGAAAATGCTTCAAAATAAATATGAAAGAATATGTCTAAAAAGCATGTTTTGAACACTTTTTGTTTAATTAAAAAATGAGCACAAAGAGTGACTGGGAATCTTGCCTATGGTCACCTTGTAGATTACATTGGAGATAAAAGGCCTCCTAACACTAGGTTGGAAGTGGGGTGACAGAAACAGTGATTTGGACTAATCACATGATTACACATCTAGAGTTTCCAACAGGGCCCCAGGTGTGGCTTATGCCATTTAAGAAGGCAGTAGCAGACAAGGGAGCTAACTAAAGAGTTCTGGTAAATGCTGGGCAAGCCTTGAGCTGTCTCATGACATCAAGGACAGCTGCTTAGGCAGCTGGTAGTGACTGAGGGCTCCTTGGTCACCCACGTTGGTGGCATCTTTCCTGTATTTCCTCTTGATGACATTCTTCAGGTTGTGGTGAACTCCTACCCCAAGGCACACACCTCCCCAGAAGCTGGATGCACCATCAGGCAGGATCGTGAACTCCTGCATGACCTGTTTTTGCCAACATGAGCAACATCATTTATCCAGTTTAAAGATGGGACTTCAGTGTTATGTTGGGTTACCAACTAAGTCATAATGTGTCAGTACAGGGGCACCACTTCTCTAAAACACCAGTTTTGTAGAAAGCAAGGGATATTCCCAGATGGTACTTGCCCCAAACTTAGACTAATTTTCAGTTCTCTCCATTTCCATAATCAGTTTGTCAGTCTTTTGTTCCTTGACATTCAATTTCTTGCTAACCAGAACAGGTGCAACATAGTTTTATTGATGTGCTCAACAACTTTTGAGACACTCAACCCCCTGTAGCAGGTTTTATAATTGCCCCAGTTCCAGGGCCTCATAGATACAAGCTAAGGCACCACTGGGCACAGCAGCTTGGAAAAGATCTTTCGAGGTGCAGAGATCAGCCTCAACCATGGGATTCCCTGGAGAGGTAAAGATCTGTTTGGCATGGATCTTGAAAATAGTCATGATGAATTTCTGGTCACTGAGCTGCCACACAGAAAAGGAATAGATGATGCCGTGGATACTGAGGAGAGTGTTGAGAAGAGAATTGCAGCTGCTAGGAAACTCTGAGATGCACTCGAAACTTTTTTTTTAATTATCATAAAGCTTGAATAGAAATTAGTAGCCCACAAAAATACTGTAGAGATTATGATATAAAGGTGTAACGTTAGTCTTTTGAAAGGAACAGAAATAAAAATTCTTTTTTGATATTGTGTCATTTTTTTAAAGAACTCTTTTGATGGGGCGCTGTGTGTGTGTGCATGCATGTGCATGCGTGTGCATGCGTGTGTGTGTGTGTGCATGTGCGCGCATGCACATGCGCACCTACAGTAGGTGAAATCTGAAGAAATATAATGAGCAACAAACAGTTTCACTCGCTGTTGAAACTTTATTTCAAAATTCCTACTTATCAAATTCCTTCCCAGGAACACAGGTGCTAGTAGAGTGAATGGGCAGATAAACTTTGAGGTGGGAATAAAGATACGAAAGACTCTTAAAGCTTTTTTTCTCAAAAATTAATGTTCAAATGGTGGCAGGCTTAAGTAACTGCACATGTTTGATTTTGTTGGCTGGAATTTTCTTTTTTTTTCATTCTTTTTCCCTTTATTTGTTTATTTATTATTTTTTTCTTTTTTATTAATTGTTTATTTTTAAGGGATTCTACAATATAATAACACAGTTGTTTTCAGATAACATTGATGTTGTTCAGTTTGCCATACAATTAGGTAATTGGTGCATTTTGCAAGTATCTATGTCCAAATTTTGAATAACCCAAGGTTCCCATAGTCCAGTTGGAGAAGCTTGTATGCATGGGCATGATCAATTAGGAGTCCAGACTATATTGCTGTAGTCTCATGATTCACCCCTATCTCTCTGCAGTCCTTACATTCTACCATGCCTCCTCTTCCGCAATTTGTTCCCTGGGCTTTGGGAAAGGGGCACAAGTGGGTGAGAAGGAAACAGACTACTTTCTTTGGAGTTGTCATTTTGGACTCTAGTCTGTTCAGATGGTTTCCCTTCATGGGTTGACAGCTTTTCCAGTGATACCTTTTTATTCATACTAACAAAAGCACAAGCAATTGGATGTACAGGCATTTAAGTAGTACTAATTATTATGTCAAGCTTCTACAATATAAGAGCACAGTTGTTTTCAGATCACATTGACGTTGCTCAGTTTGCCATACAATTAGGTAATTGGTGCTAAAAATCCACAGATAAGGGATACCATTCTTCGTTTGTATTTCTGGGACTGTGTTACTTCACTCAGCACAATATCTTCTAGCTCCAACCATTTGCCTGCAGAGTTCATGATGTCATCTTTCTTTCCTGCTGCATAGAACTCCATTGTGTAGATGTACCATATTTTCTTTATCCACTCATCAGTTGAGGGGCACTTGGGTTGGTTCCAGCTCCTTGCTATTGTGAAGAGAGCTGCAATAAACATGGCTGTGCATGTATACTGTGGTAAGATGAGTCTTGTGGGTACATACCCAGGAGTGGTATGGCTAGGTCAAGTGGCAAGTTCATTCCAAGTCTTCCAAGGGTTCTCCACACTGCTTTTCATAGTGGCTGTATGAGTTTACATTCCCACCAGCAGTGGATGAGTGTTCCCCTTTCCTCACAACCCCTCCAGCACTTGGTATCATTTGTTTTCTTGATCCTAGCCAGTCTTATTGGAGTAAGATGATATCTTAAAGTGGTTCTATTTGCATTTCCTTAATTATTAGTGATGTTGAACACTTCTTAAAATGTTTCTCAGCCATCTCTAATTCCTCACTTGTGAAGTCTCTATTTAGTTCTTTATGCTTCTGTCTATTGAGTGGGTTCATTTGTTTTGCGTTTTCTTTGTTTTTTTTGAGTAGTTTGTATAGTCTGTATCATGCTTTTGTCAGATGTTTTTGTGGTGAAGGTTTCCTCCATTCTGTGGGATTTCTAAGTTACTTCCATGAGTTGTTTCTTTTGAGTGTAAAGAAGCTTTTGAGTTTAATGAGGTCCTATTATGCAATTGTTGACCTTAATTCTTGCGCAGGATTTTGTTACTGCATACCCCGTCTGCATTCTATGCGAACGACTTTTCTCTTACCAACCCTATGTATAGCCTAGTCTGCTGCCCAACTTTTTCTTCTATTTGTCTTCCTGCTCTCTCAGAGTTTATGGGCCTTTTACGTTGAGATTCCTTCAAAGCTCAGGGATACACTGGGGAGGTTAGAGAGTGAGCGAAGGCCTTACAGTAGAGCGACATGGCGAGCGAGGGTCAATATGCATTACGTATGCTACCTAAATTGGTAGATCTCTTATGTTTTTTGTCTCTCAAACTAGGCCCAACTTGCTCTGAAGATTACGACGTTAGACGATTACCGTTACACTCATTCGATGTCTTTTTTGTCCCCTGACGTTACGCTCAGAATAATCGCAGACCAGATGCGCCTCGAAAAAAGAGGCGGTGATAGTAGGTGCATGACAGATTGGAATTCCCTCCTCGAATGTATATTCTGATGACCCACTCTTTCTCGCGAAGGTCCGAGGTCTGATATGTAGTGCGAAGTGACGTCTAGCCACTTCGGAGGTCCAGTAGCCGTGCACCTGAGGGCCACTGTGTTTGTACTTGACGGATGAAAGCCTAGTCAGTAATAGGTTTGATGTCTGGTATGTATGTGTAACGCAGCGCAGCTCTGTTATCTTCGAATTCGTTCCTTCGTCTTAAGGGTTCTGGTAGACCTATATTGGGATTATAGGCGGTTTGGGTTAGTTCCCTATTTATCTCATAATTGAGATTTTAAGCACGAATATACGGGGATTATCACCTCAGTCTCACCACCTTGTTGAAGAAACTCTTTTTATGTAGAGTTATATTCTATATATTGGGTGTGATGAATGCATTAGAAATTCTTGTTGTAACATATCATCTATTCCCGAAATTTGCGGAGTTCATAGTTATATTCGCCCATACTATTTTATTTTCCTCCTTCCCCGAACTCACCTGAGCCACCAGGCGCCGATCAGGTTGTTGTCCAACCAGGACTTCAGATGTTTCTTTACATATTTCCTCTTCAGGCGGATGTTTCAATAGATTTTCTGGTTGTAGATGATATCTTTAGGCTGGTTCTTTTCGCGAGTTGTCACGCAGTTTGTTTGTTTTGCTCTCAGAGTATTGGTTTACAAGTTGTTATTGAGGTACATGTTGTAGATGGTGGGGAAGAGGTCCGTACCCATTGAGTTCCATGCTCTCATTCCTGCGATTGGTATTAGTATGTTGAGATTTTGGCTCAAAGAAGATAGAGGCTACTGGATTCTCTCCCTCATACTAACCCTCTAGTTATACTCACACGCTCGCCACAACGTTATGGGTGCCCACGCGGAAACTTCTTGGTTCATATCAATTTTGTCTCTGTGAGGTTTTGCGCGGGTGGAGGGGTTTTTAGCATAGGCGGCTTTTTGAGATGTAGAGATCGCTCAATACTACATGTTACTCATCAAGTCATATAGTATGGTCACTAGGAACATGCCACTGCTCGTCTAGTTGCCACAATAGGTAGTTAGTTGACTATACCTTTAATTGTCCTTTTCCTTGTGCCTTTTGGGGCCTTTCGAAACTCAGGCAACAGTGTAGTTCATAGTCACTATTAACCGCCAGTTTGACTAAGGGAGACTCGAGTTGGTGACATGGAAGGGAGCGGATTCGCATTGCCTAAGTTCCTACTTTTAAGAGGGAGACCTGCTTCTGTTTTCTCCCCATCTTTTCACGGATGATATTTTGGCTGGTGGGTTTTCCATGTATATGGTTTTTGAATTACATTTTGAGGAACCTCGATCCTCCAGATACCAATCTTTGTAGGTCACCTTTCTGAGCCATTAGGATATGCTGGTGATTTTAGAACGAAAAGGCTTTATGTCGCTGACAATCAAGATGGATGATATGATGTGGAGTGGTCGGTTTTGATGATAACAGTTTCAGTCCATTTAGTGACGCTCTATTCTGTATGACGTTAGGTTGATAGTCTTGGTTATTTTCATAATGTGAAGGTCTCATGTGCGCCTTGCTCTCACCTCCTGGTGTATTCAGACCTTTCCGTTGAGAACTCCATGATTTTTCGCGTTGTCCATGGGCCGCTGACATGTGGTGTGAGTCTTCTCTAGGAATAGTAATGGCGTCTATTCTGCGTTTACTCCCTATCTATGAGGCACAAGCAATTTAAGATAATTACGGTATTTAAACAGGTAGTCTATTTGTTTTAGTTGAATGTTGTGAGCAAACTCTGTGTTCACACTCGTGAGTCGGGATGAATTGTAGGTACTATCAATTGAATGGTTCTTTGGAACTGCGTTACTTTAGTTATGTTTCCACTGAATCTACTCATGTGTCTTCAGTGTTTTTCTGGTTTTATGAAGTGATGCATTGGACTTTCATAGGAAGAGCAGATGGGGTGAGTACGAATTTCTCATGTTTGTGAGTCTCGCTTGTTATAAACCACTCAACCACACTATACACTCATAGTACGAGTGAAATGTTAAATGAGTGCTTGTGAAGATCATCTTCAGTTCGTTGGGAGAATATATGTTTTTTAACTAGATCCATATCTATCCATGAATCTGTCCTGGGGCACTGGGGTCTTTGTTTTAATGGATTGGGAGAAGTCTCTATATCTTATTGAGCCTACATTTATTAATATTGGGTATCACATAAGTGCATATGGCTGTTACTGGAGGATCTCCTGTTTTATAGGGCTGTCCGATCTCTCTGGCTCTCACTCTATGTTGTGAATGTCTTGGTGACTCTCCTATGGCAGTCAGAAATTCTTTCCGATATTCTTATCGCTAAGGCAGTTGCAACGGAGAGGATGAGAAGTAGGTTATTTACTAAGAAGTATTACCCATAAGTGATTATTCTGGAGAGTCTATTTTCATTGCCACCGTATGTGAGGTATTTCCTCCCTTCTTTCATTCAGTGTGGATTGTTAATATCGAGAGATATTGAGAACATGTCTCGCACACCGGTATTCTCTGTAATTGGATGTGTGTCTATCTGGGAGACTATATCGAAGGCTCTTTGTTCACACAGAGAACGCGTAGTCACCAGTAATTAAGAATTCATTAAAGGATTTTTGGAATGTAGTGTTGTTTTGCTAAACTTATGTGCTTAATTCTTGCATATTGATAATTTACTGACTGCTGATTTTGTTAATTTCTTACTGTCTTGTTGAGTTTAGGGTATAAATATGAGAGGCACTGGTTTGTGCTTGAACTCTTCTAAGTAGTTATGTTATATTAAGCTTCGCGGTGTGTTATGTCATATTGAGTTCTTACTGGTAGATGATCCTATTCTTGATCATTTAAATCTATGTTGTATTAGCACCACAATCGCTGCAGGCTTATCTAGCAAAACATATTACCGCTATAGGCACTAGTCTTTTAGGTGTAATCTACCTCAATAAAATTCTTGTTAGCTTTCGTTTAGTATTAAACATTTCAGTTCAATAGATGATCTCAGTTACATGGGACATTATGTCCTTTGTAATTGATCTTTGCTTCTCCTGTTTGTGTATCTATAATGATCTCAGAGTCTTCATCTTATCTTCATAGCATGTATTGCTGTCAGTTAAATGTTTTCCTGTCATCGCCTACGTGGTTTCTTTGTAGTTAAGTTGAAGGTGACATTTATCATCTGGGTGTTGAGAACTGTGCTAATGGTAAGGTGAAACTTTTATTGCGATATGAGTGAGTCGATACTAGAAACCTCTGAAGTTGTATGATACATTGTTGTGCAATTTCTTTTTTTTTAGAAATGTGATGAAGGTATAAGTCTCCTCATGATGTTCCCAGTTTATGTGTGATCGAGAGATTATTGAAGATGCTTATACACTATGGATGGTGGAGCTTGAGTCTATGAGAAGACTGTGTCTATGTGACAACTAAATATACCTCTCAGAGTATTACATAGAGGAGGAGGATTGAATATTATCCCAGCTGGCAATTGTGACCTGGAAACTACGTTTACGTGTTATAGTGGCCTATATTATTCAATCATTCAGCACCTACTCACGAGGGGATTGTCCTCTACCAATATGCTCTATTCATTTGTTCCATGTATTGTGAGACACATTGTACCAACATCACCCGAGACTCAAATTAGCGGGTTATGAAATTCGCCTGTTAATGGAGAAACTGGGGCTTTCAATATACCTGTGCGCTCTCTTCTGGGGTCCGCGAGCGGGATATATTCTTGTTCTTCTAGGAGATAAAGCATTTTTTGGCTATCGCATCCACAGACGTTTTCGCGAAACAATAATATGATACCAACAAATTGTGAAATGTGAACCTCAGTTAACCAGCTACTAGTAATAACAGCATCTGTCCAGCAGTAGCTGGTCTGCACAGAAGATCCCCCCTTCTTATTTTTAGTGGCCTGGGTGAGGGTAAGATTTGCTGAGGGTGATGACAATGACCTGGAAGGCACACAAATGAGTTCAGCAAGGACTCAGTAATTCTATGAGTGAATTGGTCATCGCCTTGTGATGAATTTATAAAATTGTCTCTATACAGATGAGGCATTTCTTTTGCATCGTTCTGACTCTAGATTTGTGCTTTTGCTTATTGAGAATCATCAATTTGTCTGATATTAAAATAGCATCAACTGTCTAGCTAGACCTTATTGTTTAGGCTAACTCTTGGCTCAAACTTCTGCTTTAGGAATAACTTTATGATATCCAATTCCGTGGCCCTCATTATTTTTAAGATGTCATTTGCCTGTAAATCCACTTGAAATTTCAGATGTGACAATATACTATCGATGGGCCACATCCTATTAGAATGGTTCTGAAAATCCTAATTCACAAATCTTCTTAAGGCCAGAGCTAATATTGCTTTATGTACGATAGGGAGCCAGCCATATCAATATGCACTTAGAGCAGATGTTATAATATAACAGAATATTGATATGTGTTTAGCTTCCACTTGTCATCTTATAATTGTGCCGTATTTTTCACTTTTTAGTATCTAGGGTGTTTCTAACCTAGCTGTCATGCCTCTATATATGAAATTTTTGGTTACAAATCCTTATACTCGTACCTTCCATCTGGGCGATAAGTGATATGCTTTATCCTTTGTCTTCCTGTCTTTTTGAAATTTTGCTTCACGTATTCTCTGAAGGCTTGGTATTATGGATCTATAATCTATAAATAATTCATCACTTATGATTTACAGTCATGAGAGAGAGATTTTCCTCTCATAATCTTGTCCCAATCGTAATACAATATATGAACCCATTTGATTGTTGTAAGCTATAGGGTATAGAAAGTTTAAACAAACAGGAGTGGCGAACTATATCCTTTTAACAATTGGGAATGCATTGCTACACATCGATCTTCTTCTTTCATAGGGGATTCACTGAGAACGTCAAGTTTGTAAGTCTGATAGCTTTTGTTCTTTAGTACTGTGTTGTTATTTCTCTTGTGCTTTCAGAATTTTGTCTTTGTTTTGGGCATCTAGTGATTTAATGTGATATGTAAGGAGATTTGCTTTTCTCGTCTTAAGTCTGTTGGAGTTGCTCTGATGTTTCTTTGTGATTTGTATGTATGTTTGCTGTTTTTTAGTTGGGAAATTTTTCAATCTAATTTCTGTTGAAATCTGACAATCCCATTCTTTGGGATTCTGTCCTCTATCTCCTATGATAGAGGTTTGATCTTTTCATAGTGTCCACATTCCCTGGTTGTTCCCTTTTGTGATTTTAAATTTTATAGTCTACTAGTTTTTAAGTTATCTGTGGCTTATTTCGTTTGTACTTTCTTAGGAAATATTCTTGTTCATGCTTCCTCCAATTCTACTTCTGAGGCATTTTTCCCTTCCTCTTCCTCTAGATTCGATGAGTGTTTTGTTACTTTTAATCATTTACTTCTCTGTGATTTCTTTAGTTATTCACGCTTCTTTTGGGCTCTCTGATCTCTCGTCTGTAGCTCCTTTTGTTGCTGCGTTGGTTTCTTAATTTTTTGCAACATGGAGATCTTTCAGTGTTTCTACATTCCCTTCTCTGTGTTTGTCCATTCTCTCTCTCATTGGTCCCTTCACTTCTCTCTCCTAAGTTCTCTGACTTGTTCTATATACTTTTTGATGTCTTTGAGTATGTCTATAATTGTACTTCTAATCTGTGTCCTGGGCCATCCCCAGGGGGATCCACTGTAGGGGTCTTCCACCAGGTTTGTTAGAGCTTGGTGTGGGATTATCCTGCACCTTTCCCATGTTGTCATCTCTTCGTGTCCCTGCATGTGGGTTTCCCTTTTTACCTGTATTCCAATGTGAGTCCCAAATGCACCCTCTTCACTTTGTTGAGGATTGCTTTGGCTTTGCCCTGCCCTTCAGATGACTTTATTGCTTGTTTGATTGATTTGTGTTTTTCTCCTTTTCTCCCTTTGCTTATGGAAGTGTTGTTGGAGATGTGTGACTTCTCTAAAAGTTTTGAGGGTTTCTTGTGGAGCTACTCATCTTCCCTTTCTGTTGTGCTGAAGGTTCCCAAAAGAATCCACTTGGACGCTCTTTTGGCAATCCCAGTTTGGCGGGGTGGAGTGGGGTGGAGTGGGGCGGGTTGGGGAAGGTGGGTGGTGGGGGTGGGTTAGGGTGGGTCGGGGCGTGGGGTGTGGGGGTGGGATTGCCGAGTACCTGTGCTTCAGGTGGTGTTGGGAAATCCCTGATCTCATGTCTCACAGTGGCAACAAGCCAACTTTTAATACTAGCTGTAGGAGGACAAAACAATCCACGCCCACAGCGCAACGAAGGCCAGTCGAGCCAAATGCGATTTGAAATCAAACCAAGGACAATGACTCACTCTGGCTGAAGCACCCAGCTCCTACCTTGCTTCATGTGGTCCTAGGAAATCCCCAAAATACTTCAAAGTCTGCGAATTTTCGAAACTTGTGTTCAGAAACTAGTTTGCTTTACGGCAAGTAAGGAAGATTTAAAGAAATAGAAAAGAAATTGATGACATGTTTAGAACACTGTTGCATGAAATCTTGTGATTGACATTTTGTTGCATGTTGTAAATTCTAATTTCTTCCCCTGAATATGTTGATAAATGGGAATGGTTGCTGAGTCATATTTGAGCTCTAGAATGGGATCTGACATCTTAAACTTCCCATAAGCTCATTAAATGTTAATGATCTAAGCATAGTTCTCAGAGCCCTAAACTTTATAAGCTTACTACTACGTTTCTATATTATTTATGAATGAAATTTAGGCTTTCTTGGAGTGGTAAAATGTAGCTTCAAAGTGGGAACATGATCATAGCTCATGGGAAGCTCATGGGAAGACAGCTCATAGAGGATAAGATGTATCTGTGTCGTCAAGGAAATTCATCCTTTAATCTCACACATGTTGAAGATCTGGGGTATAAAATTTTAATGTATTTGATTGAAATGTCATTAGATGTCATTAGGTTCTTATTCATCTCTTACTTGACCACTCCAAAACATTATTAATTTATCTCAACTTTTGTAGAAAATGTGTCGTAGGCTAGATGGCTGAATAAGGCCCCAACTCCATGAATTATCAGATCTTAAATTCTGGGACCTAGCAATATTATGGAATATGGAAAAAAGTGTCTTTGCAGGTATGATTAAGTTTAGGATCTTGAGGGAAAGATTATATATTACCAACATAGCTGTAATTGCTACTACATGTACTCTCTATAAGAGGGAGTTGGGGGGCTGGAGAGATGGCTCAGTGGTTAAGACACTGGTTGTGCTTGCAGAGGACTCAGATTCAATTCCCAGCACCCACATGGTAGATAACAACCATCCAATTCCAGGGGAACCTGATGCTTTCTTCTGACTCTGCAGGCATCGCATATCATGGGTGCACATACATACATGCAGGCAGTATAGTCATGTACATAAAAAAAGAAGAAAAAGGAGTTTGGGTAAGAAAGAGGGGAATAGAAAGAGATGACAAAGCAGATAGGATTTGAAGATGTTGGCATTGAAGCTTAGAGTAATATAGGCTTGAAGGATGTTAGGATTGGATGGAACCATTTATCATATCTAATAGCTCATAAAAACAAAGGACTAAAATCAGGACTCTAAATACTCGTCAGAGGAGTAGAGCCCTAGGCATATCTCAGCTCTAAAGAGAAGACATGACATCCTGAAATGCCCAGAATGTAATTAATTGAGAGCTGTCTAAACTTGGTTCCCAGAGTCCTAAATCTTTTGAGATTATGGTCTAGCAAGAGATAGTATCAGTACCTTTCCTGTAAGAGTCAACCCCAATGGGCCTGTCAATCACCTGAGCAGGAGAACACCATTGAGAAAAGCTGTCTGCTATAGAGAATTTAGACTTTCCTGCTTAAAATGTAGGCAGACACAATAGCCCTTTTGGTTACTGTCAACTCTTATCCATTGAGCTTGGCTCCTTTTAGAGAATAAGAAATTCTGCCTATCTTCTGAACTATGTGTATTGTGCCTAGGTTATCTTGAAGGAGATAATAAGGCCTGGAGAGTAAAGCAGAGACTGGAGAAAAATCCAGTGACAATACAAAGACATGGCAGAGAGAGATGGAAGATGCTGATCTTGAAAACTGGAGTGACATACCCATAGACCCATGATGGCCAGAGGACCCCGTGAGCTGGAAGAGGAGGAACTGCTTCTCTCCCTGAGCCTCCATTGGGAGTGTAGACAGGCTGACAGTGTAATTTTGGCCTAGTGATACTGACTTTGCACTTTTGGCTTCCAGGACTGTACAATAATAAATTTCTGATATTTTATGTCATTAAGTTTGTATGATTTATTAATATACCAAGACATTGGTATCTTTTAGAAAGAGAAATGTCCACTTCCAGTGAAGGTAGATATCTTAGTAGATATCTTAGTCCTTTTGTATTTCTATAACCAAGTACTGTAGACTAGGTGGTAGGTGGCCTATAAGCAAAGTGATTTATTTCTCACAGTCTGGGGGGGCTGAGAAGCACAAGATCAAGATGTTAGCACAGCAGAGGGTTAACAACTGTGGCATCTGGCAAAGGGCCTTTACTGCTTCATAAACAGCACTTTCTCTGTCTTTACCTTGTGAATGGGTTGAGAGATCTCTCTGTTCTCTTCTTTTAATGTACATTTTGTTGAATTTTTGTGCATTTCATACATCTTAATCACATTTAGACTCCTCCCTTATTTGCACCCCCCCCCCCGCATAGGCCACCTGCAGGAATTAATGCATTCTGTCATATACTTTAAGGCCTATTGAGTTGTTTGTGTACCCAGATGTCCCTTGGTGTGAGTACATCCACTGGAGCCTTATCAGCCTGTCTAGCATCATTCCCTTGATGTTCTCTTCTACAAGAACTCTTTCTGCCTGACTTAGTCTCTGCTCAAAAGCCCTATCTCCCAGTACCATCACTATGTGGGCTAAGATTTCAACATATAAATTATGGGATGTGGCATACAAATATATTCAGCATTCAGAAGTTTGTATCTTCATATGAAACAAAAAATTAGAACAAGATATATAAACCACTGGATCTCAACACATCAGCCATGAAGAAATGAAGGAGTGATCACTCAGAAGTAGGAAATGAATTAGACAGGTACTACACTTTCCTCACCTTAGTGCCTGGAGAGAGTTTCCAGGTTGTGTAAAGAGAAATACCTATGCTGAGCAGAGAAAGTAGAATTTATAAGTTAAAGAGGTGAAGATGTAAGTTTAGGGAGGTTTAGGGGAATAAAATTCCCAAGAAAGAATAGTGAAAGAACGCTGAGCAGAGAAATAAGGAGCCCTGCATAAATTCTCCTTGTATATTCAGCAGAGTGCCAATTAGCATGTGCATATGTGGCATCTATCACAGATGTGTGTGTGTGTGTGTATGTGTGTGTGTGTGTGTGTGTATGTGTATACCAACTTAAAGTATCTGAGTAAATGATAAAAGCTCATAGCAGGCATGGTTTAGTGTCTGCTTCAAAACAGCCATAAAAATCTTATAAATCATGTGATTAGGGTCAAATATTTAGAAGATAAATAATGAAAATAATTTCTTTATTTTATCAGATGATAATGGAATAAACCAAAAATTAAGTGCAAGAATTCCTGCATGAAACTTGAACGCACAGAGCTTAGATTGGGGGATTTCCCAGGACCACCTGAAGCACAAAATACCAGGGTGAGGCATATATTCCTCCTCACACTTCCACCTCCCCGCATCCCTGCCAACTGGAATTGCTGAGGGAGTATCCAAGTGTGACCACAATAGTGATTCCTGGGCACAAGGCAAGGCTATCACCAAGCCCTAAAAGCAATCTAGAGAAACTTGCTGGCAGGAAGCAGAGTGAGCACACTGCTCAGCAGGGTACTGACTAGGTTGCTTCCTACCCAGTTTTTGGAGAACCTTCAGAATAGAAAGGGAAGAGTGAGCTAGATTTCCAATATATAACCAAAATTGAAAGCCTGAAACCTACACAAGTCAACACTCCATAAACAAGGGAAAACAAAACAAAACAAATGAAGGCATCTGAAGGAAGCAAGTAAAGCAAGACTTCAACAAAGTGAAGAAATATTTGGGATTCACATCAGAATACAAACAGAAAGAAACCCACATGCTGAGGGTACCAGGAAGGAACAACATGGGAAAAGCACAGAATAATTCCATACCAAGCTTTACCAGCCCTATGGGAGATTCCTATGGTGAGATCTCCCTGGAGGTAGCCCAGCACACAGATCTTAGAGGAACAATTTCAGACATATTCAAAGAAATCAAAGAATATAAAAAACAAGTCAGAGAACTAAGGAGAGAAAATGAAAAACTCAAGAAAGACCTAGAGGGAGAGAATGACAAACTCTGGAAGGAAGTGGAAACACTGAAAAGATCCCATGTTGAAATACAAAAGGAAGCCAACCAGCAAAACAAGGAGCTACAGGAAGAGATCAAGAAGCACCAAAAAGAAGTGGAAATAATAAAGAAATCACAGGATGAAATGAAAAAGGAAATCAATCACTCATCCAATCATGAGGAAAGGAAGGGAAAAAAATCCTCAAAAGTAGAATGGAGGAAGCAGAACAAAGAATATTAGACCTGGAAGATAACACAGAACAACAAAAAAGCTCAAGTAAAGATTATGAAAAATTTAAAAATATGCAAAAGTGGAACAACCAGGAAATGTGGACACTATGAAAAGATCAAACTTCTGCATCAGGAATAGAGGAAAGAGAACCCCAAGAAAATGGGATTGATCAGATCTTCAACAGAATATTAGATGAAAATTTCCCCAAACTAAAAAAAGACAAACCAATACAAATACAAGAAACACATAGAACTCCAAACAGACAAGATCAGAAAAGAAACTCTCCATAACATATCATAGTTAAAATGCTAGATGCCCAAAACAAAGACAAAATTCTGAAAGCCACAAGAGAAAAACAACGTTACATACAAGGAAAAGCCATCAGAATTACAATTGACTTTTCAGTGAAAATTATGAAAGCAAGAAGAATGTGGCGCAAAGCAAGCATTCCCAATGTTAAAGGATATAGAGGCCAACCCAGGTTACTATACCCAGCAAAAATGCCAATTGTAGTTGAAGGAGAGAGGAAAAATCTTCCATGACATAAACAAGATGGTAGAATACATGTCTGGAAAACCAACCCTTCAGAGAATACTTGAAGCAATTCAAAGGACAGAAGAGAGGAGCAACTATCCCCAGGAAACTAGAAAGAAAAATTAATAAAAGCATAACTGCAGAAGTAGAAACCTAGACCAAAAATGCAAATGGTTAATAAGGTGAAAGGAAGCAACACAAATCTATCGGTTATAATCTTAAATATTAATGGACTAAACTCCCCAGTCAAAAAACTTAAACTAGGAGAATGGATTAGGAAACAGAACCCATCTATATGCTGTCTACAAGAAACCCATCTCAATCTCAAGGATAGGCACCAACTTAAGGGGAAAGGATGGGGAAAAACATTCCAAGCAAATGGTACCAAAAGAAAGCAGGAGTTGATATTTTTTATTTTATTTTATTATTATTATTTTTTTTTGGTCTTTTCAAGACAGGGTCTCCCTGTATCCCCAGCTGTCCTGGAACTCACTCTGTAGACCAGGCTGGCCTTGAACTCACAAAGATCCACCTGCCTCTGCCTCCCAAGTGCTAGGATTAAAGGCATGCACCACCATGCCTGGAAGAAGTTGCTTTTTTAATATCAGACAAAATAGATTTCAAAGTAAAAGAAATCAGAAGAGACAAAGAGGGCCATTACTTCTTTATTAAAGGAACAATTAACCAAGAAGATTTCACAATCATGAATAAATATGCACCAAACTCTGGTGCACCAAATTTTATAAAGACTATTCTCCAGGACCTCAAGGCACTGATTAACCCCAGCACACTCATAGTAGGGGACTTCAGTACCCCACTGAGCCTTTTGGACCAGGTCAACCAGACAAAGAATAAGCAGAGAGACATCTGAACTGCATGATATGATACACCAAATGGACCTCACAAACATCTACCACATATTCCACCCAAATACCAGAGTATACACTTTCTATTCAGCACCCCACAGAACATTCTCCAAAATCGACCATGTACTGGGACACAGAAAAAAAAAAACCCTCAACAAAGACAAAAAGATTGAACAGGTTATAGAACTAAGTTACCATTTATTTTCAGACTTAGGAATGTTTGGTATATGGGTGCAGATATATATGCATATTTCAGAGTAATATAAGATCAAAAGAATGAGGAAAAAACTAGGATGTCATGACATCATGTCTAACCACAGTATTTTATGGGAGTGCTTCTTAGTATTTCTTATATAACAATGCTTGAGCTTTTGTCCAAGCCTTTTCTAAAAATATTATACGGTAGTTAAAAGTATCAGGTGATGTAACTTAGCCTTTCTGGATGCTTAAGGACCATACCTAATGCCCATACTAATTTGGCTGAGGGTCTTAAGGGATAACTTTGCTCCTTGCCCTCAGAGGTCAACTAAGTCCCAGGGGACTATGCATGGAGGCACCTCTTGAAATGTCCTGCAAATGTGCATCACCACTCTTCTGTGCAGGGAGGTCTTGGAGATCCACTAATGGGACTTCAACCAGTGTCTAGTCTATAAAGAGGGAAGTCTGAGCATGCTTCAAAAAGGAAGCCTGGTCTAGCAAGACCTAACTTTCTCCTCGAGTGGATAGAACTGGTAAATGAAAAGCCAAAATGAGCCAGAGGCTCCCACCCCCCCCTCCAAAACCTGAGTGAGCATTGAGGACCAAATCCTCAACTGACCTTGAGGAGAAAAAAAAAAAAACCTTGGTTAATCTGGACTAACTGTGTGGCCTTAAACATTCAAAAGGAAAGTATAACCAGAATAATTAGTAAGTCCTGACAAATTGTACTTCAGGTATAAAACTTGAGATCTTAGTAAAAAGACAAAAAGAAAAAAAAGAGCACAGTTGTTTTGTGTTTTACTAGCAAGTGAAGCTACCCTATGGCTGCCACTGCTTTGCCATCCTTCAAAGACATGAGATACAGCTTTTCAACCTTTCAATATGGACTGACGACTCATGTCTCTCTAAGAATCCTCCAAACCTTCAGTGCCAGATGGGAACTGCTGAGACATCCAACTTGTGGGCTGAGGTTTCAGCCTTTTCAGAGTAGAGACTGCCATTGTTGGACTACCCAGGCTGTATCACAGAGACCAGTACAGGAAGATTAAGACAGGACATGGTGCTTGCTGGACCTCATTTGGTGACCATGGGAAGGGAAAACCCCAGTGTGGAACACAAGGGCAGAACTGATGGTGGTTTGGGCTTGCCAAGGAGGAGCCTTCAAACATGACATCTTTCAGCCTAATAAAGAAAAAATATCATAAGCTGAAGACGCTAAAACCTAAAATATATATACGCATATATGTGTATTTTGGAGTGATCCAAATTGGAGAGAATAACAACAACCACAACAACAATGGCAGAAGGATTGGGTCAAAGAACTAACTGAGATGGTGAAACTGCTCAAAACAGTAAACTTCTGCATCGAAAATTTTAAAAGAGTCTGAGAAAAAAGATGAAAAACATGTTTGGCAGAATGCATGAGCTCTGGTGGGGTGGGGGGGCAAGGAAGGGGGCACAGGTCTAGATTTGATT